>CAJQZJ010032455.1:1536565-1567410 GCA_907164525.1 Lophiomys imhausi
CACACACACACACACACACACACACACACACACACACACACACACACACACACACAAGCCATAAAAGCCCATGGATGCATCTCAACAGACTGAATGGGGTTGTTCATTTCAGCCTATGGGAATTTCTCTTGGTGGTTTATAGCAATGGTGGAGCAGGTGCATCTCCTATCTGCACATGAATGGATAAAAGCCTTCCTCCAATTTATGTATGACCTTTTCATTTCCAATACAGAATGACACTTAATGGGCCTACATTCATTCTGCGAACAGAAAAAGTGAAAACTTATTTTTTAAAGTAATTAACATTTGATCCAACAGCCCTTAACTAGATGCTATTTTAAATGTTCAGGATAATTATTTATTCAGCTTGTCACTAATTATATTCTTATCATCACTGCTCTTTGACATGGTTGTAAGTTTTGGCAGTATCTCGTGAGTAAATACTATGAGGTAGAATCTGAATTTGTGGCTTATTTACAAAACTGAAGGCAAAAAGGGAAGATATTTAAAAAGAATCCAGTTCATTATCCACAGCCTTAAAGATGAATCTTCTTTGGAACTATCTATTTGAGAGGTGTAATCCTGATATATGCATCTCTGACAAAAGTTGTTGAACATCTTGATAAATTTTCATGTGTACATCAAGTTCACTTAAAACTAAGCTGGATTTGTGTCTATACTTTATCCGTATGCAACTTTATGATAGAGTTCACAATACAAGGTTGTTTATAATGCATAATGAAATCATGTATACCATTTGCCTCTTTTTAACCTTCCATTCTGCTCCCTAGTCTATTCTTCCCAGTCCTCCATCCTTTGCCTCCTTTCTTCTCCCTCCTTGCTTTTTTTCTTTATACTTCCAGAATCATTATTATATAGTCAAGGGTGCAATTAATGCAAAGGAGTATAAGAGTATGGGGATGGTGTTGGGTCAGAGTTCAGCATCAGGATTCAGAGAGGCTTGAGAATGCTGTCAGGTTGTCAATCTAGTAGTAACAGGACACACGTTGAGTATGATATGATTCTACACAAATTATCAGGGTCTCTACACTGAAAGTACATTTACATGCTACTACCCGGCACACATAGTTGGATTCTGAAGTAAACTGTAGGTCGAAGGGACATGAGTACATGTTGTAATACAGACTATTTGTCTTTAAGTGTGGCAGTATTAGGAAGCAGACACAGATGTTGAAAGTTACATATATGAGAATGGTGCAGAATCTTGGGAGACTTCAGGCAAATCCAAATTGAGTGACATTCTATAAAACAAATGGCAATGTTATTCATATAAGGATCTTCAATTCAGCCACTACAAATCCCTCCATTTTAAAATAGTGATGTGTCCCATGAAGGTCAGATATTAGTTAGTTTCCATTTCAAATAATGGATGGCTGCAAGAAAGGTGGGGAATTCTCCACTACCACTGTCATGAATGTTCTGTTGTATATGCATGTGTGTGAACAGAGAGAGAGAGAGAGAGAGAGAGAGAGACAGAGAGAGAGAGAGAGAGAGGAAGAGAGCGAGAAAGAGAGGAAGAGAGCGAGAGACAGAGAAAAAGAGAGAATTGTGTCACTTTAAGACATCGAGTCCTTTTTTTTTAACATATGAAGCTGTTCAACTGGGTTGTTAGCAATTTATAACTCCAGTTTGTGAGGATACATCCCATTTGTCAGGGAGAACTGGGTTCGCAGGTGGCCCTGCTGAGGAACAACTTGGATCTTTGCCAAATCTGCAAGTCCACAGTTTTGTGATCAGCCTTGCGACTTTCTATAATCCCGTATTTCTCCTTCTCCGTGTGGAAGATCTCGATCTCCTGGTGCCTGGGCTTGTGCAGCTGCTTCTTTTTGAGGTAAGCTTCGGTTAAGTGATTGCAGATTTTAACCCCACTGATACCAACTTTTGTAGAGGTGGCAATGACGAACTTCTGATGTGTTCTGTACAGAGGAGGAACTCTGTTGAGGGCAAGAGGTCCTGTCACAAGTAGCAAGCCACTGCCCAGCTGCTTCAGGAAAACCACTCTCTTGCCCCTGTGGCAGCTGATGAGGACAACCAGGATGGTCTCAGGACTGCTGTTGACCTGCAGCTTTCTCACCTGCTGACTGAAGGACTTTTTGGCATGGCTTGAGAGCTTCTGAGGCACAGCTTCCATAGGATAATACCTAGGCATTTTTCTAAGCTTCACCCCTCTGGTACCACCATTCTTGTCACCACAAACTGGTTTTGTGACAGTACCAACCACCTCATTTTCCGTCTTCTTTTCAGCCTTGGACTTTGCAGCTGAGTATTTCCTTTTATACAAGGCCTTTCTGGAATACATAGCCAATCAGCAGCACCTGCCAATTCCTCTAACCAGGACAGGGTTTCAGCTACAATGGGACTTCCCCTTAAGCTTTTCAACCTTAGGGGCACCTCTCTTTTTGGGTGCATTAGCAGCCGGGGCACCTGTGGCACAGCATCACCACCAACCTTCTCGGCTGCAGGCTTCTTCTCCTGTGGGTCAGGCTTCTTGGCCTTTTTCACCTGCTATTTTGCAAGATGGGAAAGAGAACTCAGACTTCGAGTCTTATGGACTGAAAACTGAAGGACTCTTGGACTTTCCATAGTTAGATGGGTATACAGTCATTGTTGTAATAGCTGGAACATTGCCTGCAAGCCACTCTAGTAAATCATATATATTCTATCAGTTCTTTTTCTCTCAAGAACCCTGACTAATACAACCTATCATACAATTACTGTAAAAAGGATAATTATCCTTTATTATTTTAGTAATTTTTGCGTCATATACAAAACTACATACCATGTTGTCTTATGTCAGCAAAAATACTATGCATTAAAGACTAATAATGTAAAGTGTCCTAACTCTAAAAAAACATGTCCATCTAAATACATAAAGTCAAGAAAACACACTATAAAGCCAATATACATGCTCTGATGTAGACACTCAACAGCCATAATGACCAGTTTCTTACTGTGTATCAGGGGAATGAAAATTGCCTTGACTTAGAAAGACTTGACTTCTTTCTCTTCCTCATCCTCTTCAGCTTTCTCCTCCTTCATCCTTCATCATATCCTCAAATAAAAAATGAATTAAATGTGATCTTTGCTTATGCTCTAGCATACATTAAACTTCCATGATTCTAGGCATTGTCACCCAAGTCTGAACATAAATATTGATATTGAATTGCATATTGTGTTGCTGGACATTGATACATGTATTAAAATCTCTGTGTTGGTTAGGCATAATTTTTTAAATTTAATGTTGATTTTCCAAGATATAATATATATTCTAAATATTTTAATTGGAAACAAACAATTTGAAAAGAGTCTCAAGTCTACTTCTTAATAAAAACTATGCTACATAGGTGATGTGTGCTTCTTGGAACTTTAACCTAGCTACAATAAAAAGAATAACTACTGGGACAATTTTACATAAATTATTTCTGAGAAAATTTAAGGATACATTGACCTAGTGCACTCAAATTGAAGACAGTGTGGTATACAGATAATTTTGTCTTCCAGGCCACCAGAGTACCACTGGAGAAATTACTCTACTGAAAGAGTTAATACAGCTTTCAAACTTTCTTATAAGGAATGTATTGGGTTATTGTTACACACTGAAAATAATCTGTCTTAGCACCTTTGTATCTGAGGAATCTTTAGACCTTAGAAATTGAAATCATAAGAGTGAAATTGTAGAACCCCTTGGTGTGTATTTGAAATATTGTACCCAAAGTTCAAATTGTATTATGGTTTTTCATGGTTAGAACTGAAAATTCACAAAAGGTAAATCAGAAAGTTAGCTCTTCCTTAGTTTCTACTGAAGTCTACTGCAGATGACTTTATGATTTTGTTTAAGGAGAAGGAATTTCACTTGAAGTTTTCAGTAGGGGTATTATATTGCCATAGAAATAAATAATTAAATTATTTCCTAGTATTTAGGTTACATTTAATTGGTTGGCAGCGGCTAATCCTTAACCAGCCATTATAAATGAACACACAGACACCACATGGATTTTAATAAGCCGTGGCCTGAATTGAGCAATCTTGGTCCACCTAAGATAGCTCTTAATTCTATTACTCAAATATGACCCCAACTATACATACATCCCCTTGGACTGCTATTCTCCACGCTCGCTGATGTTCCGGGCCACGTGGAATGAGGGTCTTTTTTCTAACCCATGGTGTGTGTCCTCCTTCTTCCTGTACCTGGCTGGAATGAACTAATCCTCTTTGTAAAAGGCAGAGTTCCTGTTTTAATCTCAGGAAGGCCCACCTTCCTCTACCCTTTCTGCCCAGCTAATTGGCCATGAGAAACTTTTATTAACCAATCTAGAGAATGTCTCAGAAGGGGCGGTAACCAGATCTCAGCACTGAAATCAGCCTATCAGAAGCAATGTTACTAGAACTTCCTCAACATATTGTTCTTTCACATATTCTGTTGAATTATATTTAATGTTAATCTGTACTGTTGGAAGTTTTTATTGTTTTTCACTTAGTCTGAAAACACATCCAATTGTGGATGTAAATTTTACTGTTTTTGGTGTGTGTGTGTATTTAAGTTACTAAATAGAATCAATCTCCAGTTATACAACATATCTGAAATGCATATTGATAAAGTTACCAGATGTGCAATCACAATCATTTAGTAAATATGACATATTCTACTTCATGTTCTGAGAATACTCAGAGTAGAAATTCCTACAGAGGCTCTGTAATAGAAACAGCTGGAAAATATGGCATATTTTCTGATACAGATGTCAAATCATTTGAATATGCTTTTTATTATGAGTTATTAAAAAATGCAGCCAGCAGTGCTCAATGGACAATAATATTCTACTCTGTTGAGACAGTCGCAAAGTGTTCCTGAAAGACATTCAAGAGCTTGAGGTCCATGAACTCTAGGGATCTGAAATGGTCAAGGTAGAAAGAACTAGGGAGATAGTCTCCTTAGACAGTGGACATGTTTTCTGAAAGTCACTCTCCTAGAAGGAAGAAAAAAAATCCCTCAGGTGCTCCTAGGGAGATTTTCTTGTCAGGTAAGCACTCAACTCCATCTGTTATCAAGTAAAAAAAGAAAAAGAAAAGAAAAGAAAAGAACAAAGTCTTATTGTGAATACTCCTCTAAAACTAATGGTCTTCTTTATTTAATTATTAGTGCTACATGTATACAAGCAAATAAATATACAAATATCACTGGATCCATTTAGTGTTGCTTGTATGTATATTTTTAGCTGAAAACTTGGTGTTGAATGATCAATTACAGGACTCCTGCCTGAGGGATGACTTGCCTCCTCCCTCTCTCTCTCTCAAGTAGTTATCCTTGTTATGTATCTCTTTCTGTATATGTATATTCTGAAATATTCTCCAAATATTCTGAAAAAAAATGAAAATTTTTGGATGAAAGGTAACAGCTATATTTATCTGTGGTTATAAGGATAAGTAATAAGAATACAGTTATAAATTATGGTGATTTAGTTTAAGGAAACTCTCCTTTTGAGCAGTTAGTTACAGGAGTCCAAAAGAACTCCCCAAAATATAGGCTGTTGGTATTGTGCCAGATTGCCCTCCAAATATGGAAGATAAGTTCCTATTGCTGAAAACACTATGTACTTTGGTAAATCTTGAAACTTTTTGAGCCAGACCTGAAGGCATTGTCAATAGATGTACAATTATATGTAAACCTAACAAAATACTGCAGCTCCTACCTTGAACAACAATAGTTATTATTATAACCTATTACTTTAAATTTGAGAGATTCAGGCAAATATAGAAGGATGATTACTTGCACATGAGTGTTGTGTTAGTAAAATTTCAGAAAATTTTACCCACAACCTGCTTTATTATATCTATGAAATCATCACTAAACCTTAGCAAGTAAGAAGCACCAAGTAGATTTGTGCAGGAAGCAATTTAACCACTTTTTATAATGCAATAAGCTTAGTGTACATTCCTAGAAAATGCTTTAATAATTATATATATATATAAACCATTAGAATTAATTAAAATACAGTGATAATAATCTATTTGTTACAATAATACTGCTAATTTCAAAATATTTCATGTTTTATGATATCCTCACTTACTTTTATCCAATGGTGTTTGGGGAGAACTTATCCTCGCTATATCTTATCAGTCTTCAAGTATCTGACTAAGTAGCACCTTTGCAAACATTTCTCCCACTAGAATTATCACGTGACCTGTTGTATGTATTCTCAAACATTCATAAAACAATTGATTTGGCAAATCATTTATTTATGTATGGATTTGCATCAGCATTCATTGTATCATTAGCTGTACATGGCTCACTTCATCCCTTTCTGTTGTTCTTGATCTCTTTGCGTTAGTAGGCTTTACATTCAACACAGTAATTATACATTTGCTTAAAGAGATTTTCAGTTACATCGTAATAGAAAGTAATAACATCTCTATATATTCAGAAAATATAAATTTCAATACACAATGTTCCTTGCACAAACTAAGCATTTTATATTAAATGTCTATGGGACCTAAAGCATATAAATCATCACCATTTTGAGCATCTCAATCCTCCAATCCACCATTTCCCAGATGGCTAAATGGCAAAATATTCAGCTTTAACTTAATGGTAGAATTGGGATGTAATTTCCTATGGACCTTGGGCATATATAGGTATGTACAGTCAAGTATAAATACTTTATGTGACTTACAACTTTTTTTCCTGGAAAATATTTTCTTAACGTACTCAAAAGAGGAAGCTTCAAAAATTAACTCTGCAAGCTCATCTTCATTATCTTTATGCAAATTGGTAAAGAAAATATAAAACTGTCTTTATTTTTCAATTATTTTGCAGAAAATAAAAGAGACTAGGAAGGAGTTCCTACAAATCATGGCTTGGGCATCATTTACTCCAAAGCACAGAACTGTGACTATTCTTATTCTCGAATGTTTAGTTTTTCTTCCTTTTATTGGCACTCATATATTTTCAGTAGAGCTTTGAGACTGAAGCTCTGTGCTCTGTTTGTGAATAGACATTGAACAGCTTAGTTATTACTAAAAAATATGATTATACCAAAGGAACTGAAAAGTCATAGAGATCTATAAAAACCAATTTGTACTTTCACATGCTGGAGACATGTCTATTCCTGAAGCAGTCACAAGACACAGTAAAGATTAAAACGAATAAGAGGAATAATTTTACATTTTGTAGGATTTTCATCTTTAAGTGGATCTTTTGGTTACATAAAATGTAACATATATAATCCAATCTTGTTTATATTCATTTTTCTCAGGACAGGTTTCATTTATTTCATAAAAATCTAACTTCTCTATTCAAATCAATTCACAAGTTGAACACAGGAAGAAATAAACGCTCAGCATCCTTAATCATCAGAGAAATGCAACTCAAGATGACTCTGAGATTCCATCTCACACCTGTAAGAATGGCTAAGATCAAAAACTCAAAGGACAGAACATGCTGGCGAGGTTGTAGAGAAAGGGGAACACTCCACCATTGCTGGTGGGAGTGCAAGCTTACACAACCACTATGAAATCAGTCTGGTGATATCTTAGAAAACTTGGAATAACTCTACCTCAAGAACCAGCCATACTATTCTGGGTATGCATCCAAATGATTCCTCAGCAAACCACAAGGACATCTCCTCATCTATGTTCATAGCAGCTTTCTTTGTAATAGCTACAAACTGGAAACAGCCCAGAATGGATAAAAACAACAACAATAACAACAACAACAACAAAATGTGGTACATCTACACAATGGAATACTACTCAGCTATCAGAAACAACAAAATCATGCAATTTTGCAGCCAAATTGATGTAAATAGAGAAGCTCCTCCTGAGTGAGCTAATCCAGACACAGAAGGATGCACATGGCATCTATTCACTTATAATCAGATTTTAGCCATAGAGTACAAGATAACTATGCTATGACCTGTTGAGGGAAGGTCTAGTATCATTTCTTCTGATTGGTTGAATTCAATACTGAGGTCTGGTTACCTCCCCTTCTGAGGCATTCTCTTGGTTGGTTAATAAAAGTTGCCTATGTCCAATTAGCTGGGCAGAAAGAGTATTGGAAGGGTGGACTTCCTGAGATTAGACAGGAACCCTGAGCACACACAGAGATCCCCTCTCTTTCTGCTAGTATACAGAAGGAGACAGATGTTTTGAGACCACTGGAAGGTAATCACAGGCACATGGCGGTTTAGGATTAGGTGATTCAGGTTAATTCAGAGTAGCTAATTGAGACTCTGCCCAGCTAAGAGCTAAGTGTTAAAATATTAAAAAGTCTTGGTGTATTTTATTACTGGGGAAAAGACTGCAGTGGCTTATAGGCCCTCATTCCAAACAGTCCCGGACTGTGGGACTTCCAGACTCCCAGATTTCCCTTGAACCTAGGCGAACCTCCTGACAAGCTGCTGGTAATTCTGCCGGCCTAATATAACAACTTATATTAATTTACAGAGTTTAGGTCACAGGTGGTGTAAACCACCCTGGTGCTGGGGCTCTTTTCCCAGGACAAGTCAGGCAACTGGTTAAGGCACATAGGCCAGGCTGCTCAGCGGCCTAATCTTACAGTTTATACTAATAGCTACAATAATTAATTAAATTGTAGTTTCAACAACCATTACACCAAAGGGAACAGAAACATAGACTTTGTTACCTATCAATAAGACACTTTTCCCTAGTGGTGCTGCCTTGTAGGATCACAGTGTATGACAAGGCTCTTAGCCCTCGTATGATTGCTGAACTGGGGCAGAGGACTGATTTGTAGGGACATTACACTCCAGAGGAGTAGAATGGAAGTGAAAATGGGTAGAGGGTGGGAGGGCGGGACTGGGGGTGTGGAAAGAGGGCACTGTGATGGAGATGTAATCTGAAGTAATAAATAAACATTAAAAAAATTAACAAAGCTAAATAATTTAGTATGAATTTCTAAAGACAAACAATATTGATATTAAACCTCAACTACTTTTCATGATTTATTTATTCTATACTTGGGTCATTGTAATTATAAAGATAATAGATTTACAGTCTCATATTGTGTTTATTGAAGACCTCAAATGTTCATATAATGAAATTAGTGTTAACATTATCATTAGACTCAAAATAACCTAGGCATGTTAAATTAAAAGAATGTACATTCAAGGCAAGCCTAAACATTAATTAATTATATAAAATTTTAAGCCAGGATAATGTGTAATTGTAATACAACAGAACATTCTAAATGTTGAATAAAGTTCATATACTTAATTTAATCACTAGGAATTTACAAGAAAAATATGTACTTCTAGCTACATACCAAATGAATATGTGTGATGTAAATATAAAAGATGTAATATTCTTCAAACTATACTAGAAATACAATGGTAAGTTTATAGTAAACATATTTATCCTTCTAGTAAGTCATAACATACAAAACACAGCATACTCTATTTGGATTTAAAATTCTACACTTTAAACAATAAATCATGCAAAAATAAGAACCAAATCGATGGTAAGAGATTAAAATATTTGAAGAAATTAAAATATTATTTGCTTTTTAAAGTAGAGTGTTAAAGAAAGTTTTATAAGTCCTCACATTTAAACCAAATGTTAGTTCCGAGCAAGGTAACAATTACTCTTTTCTCTCAGAAGTATCATGAGGAACATGATAACAAAATGACTCAGAATAAAACAGTGCTACAAAATACCAAAAAATAAATAAACAAGTTGTAGGCGTTAGATAAATTAGATTTAGAAAATATATAGGAGTTTCTGATACTGTCTCTTAATTCGGGGCCTGAAGAGCATTATCAGCATGAAGTCAGGAAAAACAGGAAAGACTCAATAGACTGAAAAACAAGTTTGAAGTCAGGAAAACAGGAAAGACTCAATAGAATTGAAGAAACAAAGTATCTGGCCTGACATTGTTTTCAGCTGCTAAGTGGGCAGAGCCCAAATTAAGCTGAAACAGAGTTCCTCCTATTTGAGGACAGTGCATGGAGCCCAGAAGAGAGAGAGGCCCCTGATGCTAGAGAGCTCCAAGAGTCCTGCTGAAAAAAGGGCTGGCCATTGATGGCCAGTTCTCTCCCTGAAGCAGAAAGAAGCCGATGAGCAAAGAAAGCCTGAGCAAGACACCAAAAGGCCAAGGACTGGACCCTGTGGCTCAGCTTTTGCCTAGAGGGGTTTGATCTGTCCAAACAGTGGCCTAAAGGAAACGGTGCCTGGCTTTAAGGACTGAGGCAGAGCAGCTGAGTTCCTGATTCAAAAGAAGTTGGCCTGCAGATGGCTGGGGTCTCCCACAGAGAAGAAAGCATGAAGCCTTATTTAAGGTGAGACTGCAATAACCAACTTACCCTGACGAACCTGCATCTGAGAGATCCAGAAAAAGGACTGCTAAGTGCGTTAAAGAATCTACAACAAAGACTGTGTTCCTGACAACTGAGGACCTGCCCCAGAGACTGTATCATTCTAAAAGGTTATGAAAGTAGTTGTTATAATTATCAATAGGTTTAGTGGATAGGTTAAAGGGGTTGTAGGAATTTATAGGATTAATAGTTAAGAAATTGTTGGTGTTTGTTATAAGTGAATTTAGTATTAAATAAATAAGTGTTAAATAATAATTTAAAAGTTCGGTTACAACAAGTAGAGAAATAAACAAATAAATAAAATGCAACAATAGCAACTTTATATCTTAACACAGCATTTATGTAACTCTATTATTTGGAACATTGCCTATCACATGAAATGTTTATCAAAATTTAATGTTAATCAATGAATGTAACAGGGATGAGCAACCAATAAAAAAATGATCATCACTGCAAAGACATGAACACTATAGGTTGGAGTACTGAAGCAAACCAAATGATAATTATGTGAGAAAGCAGTAAAAAGTCATAAAATATATCAAATTTTAATTTCTACCTGATAGACTCTACCCTCTTCATTTTGCTTTATCTCAAAATATATGTTACAATGTTCTCTCTATGTGCAATGTTGCCATACATTCTCCCTTGTACTTTCAATTGTGAAAGTGCCCTGATTAAGAGACTTAAAATTGGCATATGGTTGAGCAAGTAGTAATTGTGGATACTTCACAGAAATGGAGAATGTGAAGTTTTGTATTTCTATCTGAAAATGTGGATTATGCTATTAGGAATCTGAGAGTGACAAATAAGTTATACATTGCTAATGTCCCAGGAATAGTATTATTTACTTCCTGATATTTCTGTAATTTCATTTGATGGTGATATACATTTTGATTGGTCATCATAACTCTCTCCTGTTCACATTAAAAGAATGCTATATGGTAAGAAGGTAGACATAAACTCAATAAGCTGAAGGACACTAAATATTTGAAATTTTCAGAACTATTAATAGTATAGATCTGAATAGAGGTCACAAGTCTTGATTTTTAGAATTTTTTATTTATTTGTTTTATATCATCACAAATTCTACGTTAAGTAACAGTACAATGGAATTATTTATTATTATTATTATTATTATTATTATTATTATTATTATTTTGCTTTGCCTGTTTGAATTAGCCATGCTATGAAAATATATCAAAGATACGATGGTAAATAACAGGACTGTGAACAAGGAATATATTCTTACAACATGTATAAGAGTCTAATAAAACACTAAATGTTTGATCAAACAAGAGGCAACGAAGTATGTGGTTATATGATGTGACAGCCATGTAATCAAAGAAAAGGATAAGCATCTGAGTGATAAGGAAAGAGAAGTCAAAAAGAAAAATTAAGAATTATGAAAAACAGTTTAATAACAGAGAGGAGATGTCGAATTCTGGATTTCCCTCAGAACAGTTTCTCATTGTTCCTTCAGAACATTCTTTGACACATTATCTAAATCTTAGTGAGGGTATCAAAATACTTTATCTGTGTATAATGTTAGTATTACCACTAGATTTATTTAAAGAAAACTGATAATAAATCTAATAGCAAAGAAAAAATGGACTCATCCAAAAGGATGGGCCTGCTGAAAGTCACAGATACAGGCAATTACAAATCAGATCTTTCAGTTGGAAATTTCTAAGGAAACTATGTAAGTTAGTGTCATGTTAGTGTCACGTCAACTCTGTTATGTGAGAATAATACACATAATTCAATAGCAGAGCTATGTGATTTTCTTTATCACTAAAATCAGCATTGTATCATTTTAATAGAAAACATAAAACAAAGAATGTGGCTGAGTGCCTACATATTTTGACATTATGTAATGGATTTTATTGACAAATGAAACATGATTCAGAATATGAAACTTAAGGTGAAATCTGTCCATTGGATTTTGATTTAATTGACTCTGAATTTCTAGATCCTGGAAAGTTAGAATTTGCGATGGGACTTTTAAGATATGCAGTATATAGATTTATACTCTTGAATATAATTGTTTAAGGTTTTCTACCAGTTGCAGAGTGTTTTATTTAGTTTTAGTTGATAGAAATGGCATCTGTTTATGCACTACTAAAACAGATTCCAGAGACTCCTTTGCTGGAAGTAGCCTGAATGCCTTCTCTTTGAGTACTAATTTTCATGGTATCAGAAGCCATAATGTGGGCATTCAAAGTAGGCAGCAGACAAGCAGTAGTACTCAACGTCAATTAACCACATCAACAACCATAATGCCACAACAAACCTAAACATATTGGAGTGTCCCCTATACTTTGGCAGCAACTATCGATTCTCTATGATTTGATAAAAGACCCAGTAAACATGAGAAAATTCATGCCTGCTACTGGAAAACTAGCTTACTACTCACTGCTGGTGAAGTCACAGATATTGGAGAAGAACCCACAACTACCACCTTCTTAAAACAGCATAATCCCTAACAACCATCTAAACCCACAGATAAGTGAAGTCTTCAGCTATCACCAAATAAACTTTTCTTTTCAACAGACAGAGGAAACTAGAGAAAACAACCAATCAAAGTTCAGAGTAGTGGAGCCCCGTCCCAGAGGATACATTTATCAAACACTATCACTATCACACACAAGACTAAGAAAACGTTGGGGGAAATGACTAGAAAAAAAAAAAAAAGAAAAAAAGAAAGGAATTTGATAAGAAATATGTCTCCTAGTAATCCCAGGAGCTGTACCCATGAAATTTCACTAGTATGACCATCCACATATCAGCTGAACAAGGATAGCACCTAAAGACATAACAAAGGGCCAGGGGATAGTTCTTAAAGTCTCAGCCCAACATAAGGAACCATAGGCAGCCTAGGAATGCTGTGATCAGGAGAAATAGTCTCTTCCATGGAAGAGCACACCACTTAGGTGTCCAATACCACATGGTCATCCCTGAAAACATGTATACAAATAACATTGTACAGATTGAACAGGTTATATTTAGAAGTATATATTTGTATACATATCTCTATGTAATAACAATAGATAAAAAATAGGTCATACATATGAAAGAGAGAAAGGGATGTGTATATTCAGGAGTAGAGGAAAGAAAGGGAGATTATAAAGTCTGTAACTATATTTTAATACTAAAAAGTAGAAATAATGCCCAAAGAATTAAAGGATATATGAATCCCTGCTGTCATAATATATTAACTATACAAAATATAATACTCATGAATA
Source organism: Lophiomys imhausi (assembly GCA_907164525.1). Taxonomy (NCBI): domain Eukaryota; kingdom Metazoa; phylum Chordata; class Mammalia; order Rodentia; family Muridae; genus Lophiomys; species Lophiomys imhausi. Next base: position 1,550,154 of record CAJQZJ010032455.1, read on the forward strand.
GACTTTTTCTTTAAAAGTCTTATGATGTAGATGTCTCATTTAGAGCCAAGCATGTTTAAGTTCCTTATTCCCTGTATACATGTTCACCTGTGAATCAATGTATTAAAAAGTTTCTACTAAAAAATTATGCTTCTCTGATGAGGGCTGAGAAAGGTATAAATCTATGAGCATAAAAATAACTAGCTTATTATGTCCAATAACTATGTCCATTTAATTGAGAGAGATAACTAAATTCTCCCCTAGGGCCTATAATTTAGATAGTCAAAGGGTTTTTGTCGAGCTAAAGATATCAGTTATGGGTTTTCTATGATGGGGAAATCAATCAGAAATTAATATTACTTCCACAACATTCATGCCACCATTGCACTAGTAGGCATTTCTTGCCAGGCCAGTCATTATTGTTATTAATTAATAGAATACGCTCATTTTATAGGAAAAAAATCATAACTCCTTTACAGTTGTACTATCATTTTGAAGCAGGTTAACTAGTTAAGAGGATTTCAACTATAAAATTTATAAATTTAATCTATTATAATCTCACATCAGTAACAAATATCGAGATAGTTGATTGCAAGTAAATTTGGTAATTGTACAAAATCTCCTTGTAAATATCCAAGGTATTAAATATAGCCATCACAGGGGAAAATACTTGCCACAAGTCAAATACTTTGAAAGTCACAGAAGACATAGTTATTTAGCAAAGAATCCATGCACATTTTTACATGATAGAGATACAGGATTCTTGTAGTGTCAAAGATTCAATGTGCTGCATCACTTCCATTTTTTTAATGGAAAGAGGAATTATCTGAGACCCTTGTCTATCTCTTTGATGTTATAACACTTTTGTCTCATAATCTCTGTTGTCATTATATAATCCTAGTGCTTACAAAATAGCACGGAATCACTCACAGAAACACACATGCACATGTGCATGAGAAATGTTCTGCCTGACTTTCCACATCAATGCTTTTAATAATTCATTGCACAATTAGAAATTTTCAGCACTGGGTAAAGTGTAGTTGGACTCTCTAAAGTTCTGGTAACTTTCCATGAACCTTTGATTACTTCAAAATACTTGGAAAGGTAGAGAATTACAGTATTTTTTACTATCTGTTAGATCAATCATTCCATTTTAACAGAGTGCCTTAGCTAGCTGACTAATGAATGACAGAAACTTATTTCTTGTGACTCTGAATGTTCAAACCCACAACAGAAGTACTGGCAGATTCATACTGAAGGTTAGTTTTTTGACATAAACACGGTCATGTGGCAAGAGTTTTCTCCTCTGTCTTTCTCCTTTCTGATTTCCTCTGATTTTCAACACAACATGTATATTTTGATATTAGGAATTTGGCTCTATGCTCACAGTAAGTAAGCATGCCTACAGTGAGATACATCTGAACTCCACAAATATCATGTCATCTAAAACTGTAATATTCATATTCTAACTAAATAACACCATTTGTTAGTTTATTGGAAATTTATACCTCTCATGTCTTTCCAGATCTACTCCCACACTCTTTCATCTACTTAACTTTATGTACTTTTATAAAAACTCATCAAGAATATTTTGTGATTTACTTTTAAGTTCTTTTATAAAAACCCATCAAGAATATTTTGTGATGCGCAATATTTCTCAAGTGTGATTTCTTTTTCTTACTGAAGTTGATCAATCACTAAGGATACCATAAGAGAAAACTGTCTCCCTCTCCCAGCAGTCAACAATTGCAAGTAGCTCCTTAGCTAGGGATAGTATTTTGTGGCCCTCACTCTTCCATGCTGAGATCTGATTTCATTTTAACATGCAATTATGAAGGCATTTAAATAATCTAGCTATAGCACAAAATTTCAAATTTTAATGTGTTTTAATCTGCATATTAATAACTAGAAAGAAAAGAGAAAATATATGAATTATGAAAGTAATTGGCAAATACTGTGGGAGCAATTAACCTTCAGTATACCCAGAAGAAAAAATTCTAGTAAATATTGTACACTGTTAGTATATACAAAAAAACAATAGCTGTGAAGTGCTTAAGTTACTATGAGTATGAGGAAGTATAGAAAAAGCAAACAAACAAAATATGAAACATTTTATTACTAACAGTTCTCAACCAAATATTCAACTAATTCATGTACTAGAGTTTTGTAAAAATAGAAACAAATTTTGACTTTTTATTTTATAAGAATGATGTGTAAACAGGATAACAGCCACAGGAAAGAATTTTAAAAAGAAATAAACATTTAAGAGTTCATAATATCTAACAAATGAAAATCCTAACATAACTCAGAGTTTTGAGAGAACCTAATGAAATGAGAGGAACTAAATGATATGTGAGGAAAAATTACTTTATTCTCCATTTAATTACTTTCTATGTTCATGCCTACTGTGTTGTCTTTTTCTTTTTCTAGAACTGTTCCTCATAAATTGAAACTAGTATCTTTCTTTTATAAACTACAATCATGGACAAGACATTGTACTGTGCTAATAGAAATATACAAGACAAAATGAACAAAATATTATAATCATAATAGCTCTCATAAGCTAATTAGAATACTTGCCTTTAGCAAACACTATCTCACATTTACAACCTACACATCTATTTCTCAGTACAGCTATAGATTTGAGGTAACCAATGACAATTTAATATGGTAAGTACCCATTATTTCATAAGTGTATTTATTACATGTATTGCAATGCTAATTTGATAAATTGATTTTCAAATTTAGGAAAAGAATGAACTTAATAGTTAGCAGCACTACTTGCTTCTACACAACCACGTCACAGTCCTGTGGTTACTGCATTATCTGATGAGATGAGGCATTTGGGGGCTTCAATAATCCTTTTCTTTGGGGTCTTTTAATTAAATGTATAAACTTTTATTTTAGGTAAGACATAAAGAGTTTTTGTTAAACGTTAATATTCAGCCCTGATGCATTATTTTCGTCATTTATATTTGACAGCATTAAAGAAGTGTTTCATGCTGTTTGTGATGTTTTATACTTATTAGACTGAATGTGAATGATTTATATGAGAACACACTATCAACCTTCATCAAAGAGTTTCTTCTCAGTGGACAGCTGTGGTTCATGTACTCAAATCTGCATTTTCTAGTCATAGTAAACTCAGAACCCCAATACTATGTACTAAACAAATCTATTAATTTTCTTATTGAAAGAAGAAAAGAAGGTGGTTGAAAATTTCTTTAATTCATCTTGTTTATGTGGTGAATGACGTTGATAGACTTTCGTATGTTGAACCATCCCTGCATTCCTGGGATGAAGCCTACTTGATCATGGTGTATGATACTTTTGATGTGTTCTTGAATTCGGTTTGCTAGTATGTTGTTAAGTATTTTTGCATCTATGTTCATGAGGGAGATTGGTCTGAAGTACTCTTTCTTTGTTGGGTCTTTGTGTGGTTTATGAATCAGGGTGATTGTGGCCTCGTAGAATGAGTTTGGCAATGTTCTTTCAGATTCTATTTGGTGAAAGAGTTTGAAAAGTATTGGTGTTAGCTCCCCTTTGAAGGTCCGGTAGAATTCCGTGCTAAAGCCATCTGGCCCTGGGCTTTTTTTGGTTGGGAGATTTTTAATGACTGTTTCTATTTCCTTAGGTGTTATAGGGTTGTTTAATCTATTTATCTGATCTTGATTTAGCTTCGGTAGGTGGAATCTATCAAGAAAATTGTCAATTTCACTTACGTTTTTAAATTGGGTGGAGTATAGATTTTTAAAGTAGGACCCAAATATTCTCTGGATTTCCTCAATGTCTTATTTCACCCTTTTCATTTCTGATCTTGTTGATTTGTATTTTCTCCCTCTGTCTTTTAGTTAAGTTGGCTAAGGGTTTGTCTATTTTGTTGATTTTCTCAAAGAACCAACTCTTTGTTTTATTGATTCTTTGTATAGTTCATTTTGTTTCTAAGTTGTTGATTTCAGCCCTAAGTTTGATGATCTCCTGCCTTCTGCTCCTCTTGGGAGTGTTTGCTTCTTTTTTTTTTTTTCCAATTCACCCAGGTTAGCTGTTAATTTGCTAATATGAGCTGTCACAATTTTCTTTTTGAAGACACTTAGTGCTATGAACATTCCTAGTAGCTCAGCTTTCATTGTGTCCCATAGGTTTGGGTATGTTGTGTCTTCATTTTCGTTGGATTTTAAGAAGACTTCGATTTCCTTCTTTATTTCTTCCCTGACCCAGTGGTCCTCTAGTAAAGAGTTGTTCAATTTCCATGTGAGTGTAGACTTTCAGTTGATACTTTTGCTATTGAAGTCCAGCTTCTTTATTCCATGGTGGTCTGATAAGATACAAGGGGTTATTTCAATTTTCTTGTGTCTGTTGAGGCTCTCTTTGTGTCCAACTATATGGTCGACTTTGCAGAAGGTTCCATGAGGTGCTGAGAAGAAAGTGAAAGAACCACGTGATAATCTCACTAGATGCAGAAAAAGCATTTGACAAAATCCAACACCCCTTCATGCTAAAAGTTCTGGAGAGAACGGGCATACAAGGATCGTACCTAGAAATAATAAAGGCAATATACAGCAGGCCAGTGGCCAACATCAAATTAAATGGAGAGAAATTTGAATCATTTCCTCTAAACACAGGGACAAGACAAGGATGTCCACTTTCACCATATCTCTTCAATATAGTACTTGAAGTTCTTGCTAGAGCAATAAGACAACAAAAGGAGATCAAGGGGATAAACACGGGAAACGAAGAAGTCAAATTATCCCAATTTGCAGAAGATATGATAGTATACATAAGCGACCCCAAAAATTCCACCAGAGAACTCTTACAGCTGATAAACACATTCAGCAAAGTGACTGGATACAAAATTAATTCAAAAAAATCAGAAGCCCTTCTTTATACAACAAACAAATGGGCTGAGAAAGAAATAAGGGAAACAACCCCCTTCACAATAGCCGGAAACAACATAAAATACCTGGGGGTAACTCTAACCAAGCAAGTAAAGGACCTGTACAACAAGAACTTCAAGCCCTTGAAGAAAGAAATGGAAGAGGCCATTAGAAGATGGAAAGATCTCCCATGCTCATGGATAGATAGGATCAACATAATAAAAATGGCCATCCTACCAAAAACAATATATAGATTCATTGCAATTCCTATCAAAATACCAACACAAGTTTTTATAGACTTGGAAAGAGCTATTCTCAATTTCATATGGAACAACAAAAAGCCCAGAAGAGCTAAATCAATCTTGTACAATAAAAAAAAAAAAAAAGAACATCTGGAGGTATCACCATCCCAGATTTCAAGCTGTACTACAGAGCAATAGTTGTAAAAATAGCATGGTATTGGTATAGAAACATACCAGTAGATCAATGGAATCGAATTGAAGATCCAGAAATATGGACCCACACACTTATGGCCACCTAATTTTTGACAAAGAAGCCAAAACAGAACAATGGAAGGACAGCATCTTCAACAAATGGTGCTGGTCCAATTGGATGTCCACTTGTAAAAGAATGAAATTAGAACCATACTATCACCTTGTACAAAACTTAAGTCCAAATGGATCAAAGACCTTAAAATAAGGCCTGTCACACTAAATCTACTAGAAGAAAAAGTGGGAAAAACCCTCGAACGTATTGGCACAGGTGACAACTTCCTGAACAGAACACCAACAGCTCAGGACCTGAGATCAACAATCAATAAATGGGACCTCATGAAACTGAAAAGCTTCTGTAAGGCAAAGGACACTGTCATTCAAACAAAATGGCAGCCTACAGACTGGGAGAAAATCTTCACCAACCCCACATCTGACAGAGGGATAATATCCAAAATCTACAAAGAGCTCAAGAAATTAAATGCCAAGAAACCAAATAATCCAATCAAAAAATGGGGGACAGAGCTAAATAGAGAATTCACAAAGGAGGAATCCCTAATGGCTGAGAGACACTTGAAGAAATGCTCTACATCCTTAATCATCAGAGAAATGCAACTCAAGACGACTCTGAGATTCCATCTCACACCTGTCAGAATGGTTAAGATCAAAAGCTCAAATGACAGCACATGCTGGCGAGGGTGTGGAGAAAGGGGTACCCTACTCCATTGCTGGTTGGAGTGCAGGCTTGTGCAACCACTATGGAGGTATGGAGGTCCATTGCCTCAGGACCCAGCCATACCACTTATGGGTATACACCCAAATGCCTATCACGGAATCATAAGGCAGTTTTCTCATCTATGTTGATAGCAGCATTATTTTTAATAGATAGAAACTAGAAACAACCCAGATGTCCCTCAACTGAAGAATGGGTTAAAAAACTGCAGTACATCTACACAATGGAATAATATTCAGCTTTCAGGAACAATGAAATTATGCAATTTGCAGCCAAATGGATGGAACTAGAAAAACTCATCCTGAGTGAGCTAACCCAGACTCAGAAGGACGCATATGGCCTCTATTCACTTATAGTAGGATTTTAGCTATATAGTAGAAGGTATCGATACTACAACTAACACACCAAAGGGAAATTGGACATAGACTTCTTATTTTTAATTTTTATTTTTTATTTATTTTTATATATTTTTAATATTTTTTCTATTTTTTAGTCGTTTTTATCTATTTGTCTGCTTATTGGTTTGTTTGTTTAGGAGTTCTCTCTCCAGGGCAATGAGACACTTTTCACTGATTTACAGCTTAGTAAACCCCCAATGAATGAGGAGGCTCTTGGCCCTCATACCACCTCTCAACTGAGATGAGGGTCTGTTACATAAGGACACCCCACCGCAGAGAAATGGGATGGAAGGGTTAGGAAGTAAAAAAAAAAAAAAAAATGAAATGTGAAGTTTCAGCCTTTTACTATTAATTGTCATAAACTGTTTAGGATAATTAAGAAATGCAAACTAATGGTTATGCAAGCCGGTCACTCTGTTAGGTACTATGACAGCCTATTATAGTTATTTTCTAAGCTAATCAGAAATAAAGCTGCTAAGGGACAAGCAACATCTGTTTATCCTAATATAAGGGATAGATAGGGCCTCTTCAAAAACCTCAAGAGGTCTATAGAATATGGCATTCAAAAATGTTTTTGTAACTTTAGATTTTTTTATATCAAGACATATCAACTCCTGACAGTACCCCCTATTCTCCTCCAAGTAGAAGGTAAGCATTGAAGAATCTCCAGTGGGAGATGATTGAATTAGTCACAAGCCTATCTCTTGGTAGGAAAAGCCCCTTGCTCCAACTGTAGACAGAATGCTGTCCAAAAACGACAAAACCTGGAAGCAGGTAAGTTGACAGCCTAGCTCTGCCAAGACAGGGTAGGTAAGTCCTTCATAACCCCTGCTCTACAATCAATGTCTGTCAGAGAAACGGGGCCAAACAACTGAAGATTGATGCTGTAATGTATGGAGAGAAAATGGGAACTGTCCAGGCAGCCACTGGTATGTCATTTCTTAGTTTGGGAAGCTTCAGACCCTGTACTTCCTATAAAATCAGATATATTTATCCCTCTCAGGTCTCTGAGGTGGTTGAAGAACAGATATCTAGAGTCTCATAATTAAATTTTGAGTTGTTTAGTAGTCAAGGGAGTGTTATAGATCTAAGAAGATACTTTTAAAATTGTGTTGCAAGTTAGCATGAATGTCGAGTCAGATATAGAACTTTAAACTCATGGAGATGGTTAGATAGTAGAATATTAAAGTCAGGTACCAAATACATATGGACTGGACATTTGGAATGTATGCTAAGCCATACAACCCTCATAACTGTGGCCTATTTACCTCTGTTGTTTTGTATTGTATCTATTATCATAAGAGAAAGAGCTATTTGTTGGACTGAAAGGGGAAACTGTAGGGGGAAATAAGATATACCTTAAACTTAAAAGAAAAAAAATGGGAAGAGGATGGGGGGTGAGGGTGGGAGGGTGGGACTGGAGGGGGGAGTGGGGAGGGGACTGCGATTGAGATGTAACTTGAAGAAATAAAAGATAAAGGAAAAAAAAAATGAAAATTTCTTTAATTGCCAAATATTGACCCCAATATCAAATGTTAACTCATAACCTGTGTTTTCATTCTTTTCCCTTCTTTCAGTGAGAGAGATAAATTATTACTTCTTCAGGCTCCCAAGAAATCTATTTTTGTGGGTAAGCTTCATCTCTTTTTCAAGTCATTACTTTGTTTCTCATAATCATCAAGAGTTTTCATCTCCATTTTGACAAGGTTGTTCTCTCTTACTAATATTTTTACTTTCATAATAACCTAGAAAATATAGATCTACTATACTAATAAAATTAGTCTTACCAATATTATTAATAATCACCTGTAGCAAAACCAACAGGGAGTTTTATAGTTACTATTATCCTCATGACTCATTTTTCTCTTTTTTTAGTAAAAAGGTAAATTTAACCATCGTTATATGCTACAATAGTTATTGCCTTGATTTAAACATTAGTAATATAAAATACTTGCATCAGAAACTATCATAGTGTCTTTTGTAACAGAGAACATCTGGAGAAGTTTTTACCCCTAAAGCAGAAATACAAGTTCTCTTCATTTTCAAAAATTCTACAAGTATTTCTGTGTTGAAATGCAAGAGGGAAGAATGCAAATAAAAAAACTGAAGTTTCTGTTACTTCTGATGTTTCTCCTTTTCCTTCATGTAAAATTCTCAAAAATAACAATTTCAAATGTAAATGTACTTCAGAGAAAAATTATCATTACATAATAGCAAGAAATTATCCACAAAATATCTCACATTTTTTAGCAAGTATGCAATTAACTACGTGGCATCAAAATACAGTAGGAAAGGCCTTTCATATGAGGCAAGTTAGTATGAAAGCTGAGTTAGATATAGAACTTTAAACTCATGGAGATGGTTAGATAGTAGAATGTTAAAGTCAGGTGCCAAATACATATAGACTGGACATTGGGAATGTATGCTAAGCCATATAACTCTTATAATCGTGGCCTATTTATTTCTGTTGTTTTGTATTGTATTTATAGTTATAAGAAAAAGAACCATTATTTGGACTGAAAGGGAGAGCTGTTGGGGGGAAAATAAATACCTTAAACTAAAAAAAAAAATAAAAGGGAAGAGGATGGTGGGGCTGAGGGGGAGGAGGGTGGAAGGGTGGGACTGGAGGGGGGAGTAGGGAGGGGATTGTGATTGAGATGTAACTTGAAGAAATAAAAAATAAATTATAAAAAAAAGTACACTAGAAAGAAAGGATCCACTGTAGCAATTAAAAGTTTTAATAATGAAGTCTGAGTAATCAATAAATAATATGGGTATACAATCAGGAAGAGGGTATAAATACCCCCAAGAGCATCATCAATTTTTTCTATCACTTTTGAAAAGAATCATTCTTCTCAAGCTTTCCTAGGGCATTCACAAAGACAAACAAAATTCTGTGGGTCTTACCATTATGGAAAGGAAGAATACAAGCCATATGTATGTTGGGATTACAAAGAATTTAAAACAAAAAAAAACAATAAAATGAATACACTAAAAGTATCTTTATTATGTGAATGAAATAAAAGAATTAAAGTGATTAGAATGTGGGTCAGAGAAGAAATATGAAGATGAACTGACATATATCCTTCATCAAATTATTATAGCAATATAATTAATCACAATATTTCAGAAACTTTTAAAGTTGTATTTCTGGATATTAGGTTTTCCTAGGCTCTTGGGTGTTCTTGAAGGAAAAAAAAATCAATCAAGAAATACAGTTTAAATAAAGGTTTATCTTCCAAAGGCAAGTTAAACAAAGCATGCACAACCAAAAAAGGTCAGAGTGGATTGTCCTAATTGGAATAAATTAGCAAAATGTCTCATTATTATGCTTTTAAAAGCCTTATATTTATGAGGTAAGTGGTACGTTCATGGAGTTATGGTAGCAATTTCTCCCTCCTTTAAAGATATGTATTCCTCTGAGCATCTAGAAATAGCACCCATGGTAGTGGCCAAAATCACAATATAAATGGTATTATAGTAAATCCAAGGTAGTATAAGGATATAGAATTTTGACTAGAGTACATATTTGGGAGAAGGGCCTGATGCTTTAGTTTTTAATAAAGCAATAACAACAGATCTGCAGCCTCAAAAACATTATCCACCAATGGCCATTCTGATCAACAGAGGACACACATATGCAGATGTAGACATAATTCGACAGTTATCTCATATGTCCTTTTCTGTCTGTCTACTCAAAAATATCTCTCTCATCGAGGAAAATGAACCTTTATGAACTTAAGATGGTGGAAGGGTAGAATTCCTTTACTTTAGGAGCTACTACAGACTAAAGGGTGCTATTTATACTACCTGTGTCCTAAGAATTTTGAACACCCTCAAATTCAGTTTAATAAAAGTATTAATTCTGGGAAATCTGGAAACATTGAGAAAATTCAATTTTAACCTCATTTTAAAGTGTGACATTTTGCTTCTATTTTTAAGAGGTGTCGAGAACTGATATCAGTATTTCTTTACTACTCAGTAGAAGGCTAGTGAATTGCAATGTAACTGCTATTTACTTTGGGAAATGTTATTTTTTGAGGTGTTTCATATTTTTTACCTGTTCTGATTATCTAAAATTTCTTAGGTGCACTGTTATAATGTATATTTTTGAAGAATTAATTCATTTTCTCTAAGTTAAAAATATATTTGAAGTTTGTCTCATCCATAGTTTTATATCAGCATGATCAATAGTCAATACTTTAATGTTGGAAAGTGTGCTCATTCCATTCATCATGTTATTCTTAGTGTGTGATTGTGAAATTATTATAATGATATATAGTGTGGATTGTTTATTATTGAGCCTTCTTTATATCAAGTTCATTTATTTTTGCTTTGTCTTTCCATACTTGTTCTAATTGGTATTATTTTCTGGCAGTCCTGATAGAGGCTTATGTTACTGCTTAAACTATAGGTCCTTGATTTCCTTGATTCCTAATATTGAATTTATCACTGCAAAGACTCATCAATGTACTGGATATTTTGAAGAGGCAAGTAATTAGACACGAGGTAACCAAAGTCATTGTGTTATATCTTGGTTGTTGTGTCTCCTGATAGAAGGTCTCTTGTGGTTAAATTGTTCATAAAGTTTCAGAGAAACAGTTCCTGCTACATTAAAATATACAGCCCCAGGGAATTTTCCCATCAAGCCAAACAGATGATTATCAATGGTCTGAATTGTATAGTAGAGCCTTTACATCTGGGTATAAATGAAAAGTATAGTAACACTTTTGTGTTTGGTTATGGAAGAAATGTTTCAACAAGGCCTTTGCTATGTGAGACCTTGCAGCTACACTAGAGCTTGAGATCTTGTTTTGAGACTGTATGAATCTTAAAGAAATGTCTCTTTAGAGGATCTGCACCTGGTGATATGTGAGAGCTCGCACTTGCACCCACCTTGGTCCTAAGACACTCCTGGCAAACCTGGAGTTTGTTCTTTTGATTATGGCTAGCCATGGTCAAAAGGGACTGAGATTAGTGTGGGTTGTGTGCTCTCGTGAACAGCAAAGACAAGTTAACTTTGGTAGTTGCAACTTTTCCCAGCCCCAAGTAACTTTGTGTAATGTTTGAATAAAGTAACTGGAGTGAGCTAGCGGGGAGTTAGACTTTCACAAGAAGGTTGAACCCCTATGCTATTTCAGGAAATGAATGCTTAGCATCTTAGTGAGCATCTCTCTGTACTTCTCTCTGTACTGTGACCAACATCACTCAACGCTATGTACCAAAAAGTCATTGGTTTCATTATGAAGCCATTTATATGTAATTTTGATACCCTTGCTTTGTTATCATTTTGTATAGGATCATTGTAATAAATATTCTAAAAGAGATATATGCTACACCAGTAGTCAAGAGGGAAAAGAACTAGTCTACTGTGTGTGAATTTGTCAGGACTGTTACTCTGTTATTCTCACTGCTAGATTCTGCCTGGTGACTATAATTGGCTTCTCTCAGCATTCTAATAAGGATTATGGTTTCAGTATTTTCACTTCCTGCTTCCTTCAATGACTAATTAAATGGGTTTCTTCCAAAATTCAGTTGATTAAGCTTCAGATAAGTTATACCACATATGTGACCATTTCTCTCAGGTATTATAAGAAGAAATCATAACCTCCATTGAATCCAAAGAGTAGGAAACACTATTGGACATTTCAATAAACAGTGTCTTCTATTTCTGATACCAATAGGGTTTCATCTCAATCCAAATAGTCTTGGTTAGCTTGGAAACATGAACATGAAGATGGAACCCTTCATTCTTATGATTATTATTTGCCAGTGGAGTATAAACTTTAATTTATAATAGAAAGTACCTATCTCCAAATCAGTGCTATTGACCTTTCTACCCACATCTGATAATGTTTTTGTTTGTATGTTTAGTGATATTTTAATGTAATATTTTTTAAAACCACAAGTATTTGTAATCGATGAACATAATTTTAATATTTTAAATTATGTGTTATCCAGCAGCAGTCTGCTGAGCTATACTAGAATTTCATGCCCCCTAAAGGTTATGTACCTTGATATAGGTAAATCATTTGTTTTACATTTATACAGAGCTAAGAATGGAGAACAAAACCTTGTACGGATTAGTCAGGTGCTCTGCCAATGGTTTATTTCTGAGGCAATCATTGATGGATTCTAGGAGGTGTTCTATCACTGATCTAAACCCAGAGCCCCACACTGGTGGCTTATAGCCAATCCTCTACATTTAAGCTACATTCCCAATCCATTTATCTTTTTCTTTTTATCCATATTATTGGTTTTGCATTTTTCAAGATAAAATATAACTAAATCATTTCCTACTTCTCTTTCCTTCCTCCAAACTCCCTCATATTCCACCATTGCTCCATCTCCAATTCATGGTATCTTTCTCTTTATATAAATGAATGAATAAATAAATATGTAAAGACACATGTTGATTCCATTTAATGTCACTTTTACATGTTTTATTTCAGAGATGATCACTTCCATTTGGATAACCAATTAGTTGAGATCTCCCTGTAGTAGACTGATTATTCCTCTCAGTAGCTGTTAGTTGCCCATAGCTCTTTGTCCAGGGGTAGATCACCAAGCATCTATGAGATTCCCCTTTTCACAGTAGCATGTCCATTGGTGTTGTCATTGTTCAGGTGTTATTTTGACAGGCATATTGTACTTTCTTGCCTCATATGCAGCAATTAATATGTAAAACGAGATTTAGCTTATTTCTACTAGGACAACCACAAGCTACTGTCACTGAATGAATATATACATACGGTCATATATATACATGCTCTATGCTATGAGCTACTTTGAAGATATTTTGAATATAACTACATTGACCCAGATACCATAGTGATTGCTCTATCAATGATGACTTTAACTTGATTTGACATAATATGCAAGAAATAGAAGGTATTCTGAACTTATCTATAACACATTTTTATGTGATGAAAGGGCCACCCTTAGAGAGGAGTATTAAACTTATTTGGCTTAGGTAACTATTTTGTGGCTATCAGTTAGCCTCTTTCTACAGCAATGCCTCATTCCACAATGGACTCATGAACAAAGTCACCCTGAAAACAGATATGGAAGCTACTTATACTCTAAGTGGGATGAACTTTCACTCATCCAATACAATCGGACTTCAGATACTTTTATTACCAACACAGTCCAATATCAATCTATTTGACATCATTTATCTTCTAATTGCCTGAAAAGAGGTTGATCACAGGCATATTAGTATTTTGCTCCAAATGAAATTGATGTCTATTGTGGATGCAGATTTTCTTTCTTAGTGTGAATTAGTTTGTTCAAACTGATATTCAAAGACTTCCATAATACTTACTGCATCTTCATAGCTGTGGTGGTTTGAATGAGAATATCCTCATATGTGTGAATACTTGATCCCTGGTTGATGGAATAGTTTGGGAAGAATTAGAGAATATTGCTTGATTGGAGGAGAAGTTTCCCTAGGTGAGGGCTTCCAGATTTCTCAGTGCCAGGGAGGCATATGGAGGAATATCTCTGTGGCAGATATCTAGATAGTCATTCTTGTTGAAGCAGTGAGCTCCAGATACTTTGAAATTCTGTTTCAAAATTAAAGTGTACAAGGATTGAGGAAGACTCCAAAAATAAATGACTAAGCTCAACCCATACACTCATATTCATATGCACACATGTGAACATGCACACATACACATATATCAAAATAATTATATTCAGCTATATAATTATAGCTGAATAATTATAACAATAATTATATATGTTTGTTAGAGGCAAAAAATAAAACTGTATTTTTTTAGTTTCAAAACTATATTTGCTACGTTGGATTTTTTTTTATACCATAGGAAATTAGACCAGGGAGTCAAAGAAAACCTATTATTGTTACAGCTATTGATCTTAACTTCAATTTCAGATTATCATGGTAGTTTCCAACAAGAAGGGTTAAGAGGACAGCATTAAACAATACAGAAACATCAGAAGGTCAGTAACTTTAAAAGAAATTTATTTTTGTGAAATACTTACATTCACAACTGTTGAATTCCCATTCTGTTTGCAGAATATCTTACAGCTGTGTTTTGTTTTTTAACTTTAGCTCTAATATATAGTCTGTGCTCACAGGACTATGACTTGGTTAGTTTGCAACTATGAATAAATTGATTGTATTAATAAGCAACTCCATAGAAATAAATTAAACTGAACCATAAGAATATTGCTTCATATGGAATGCATCCATGTAAAAGCAGGTAATTTTAAATCCACATCCTCTCTGTTTATTTTTTTAAAAACTGAGTCAACTTTTGTTTCCTGACCGTTCCTTGTTGCTTTACTTAATTGATAATTTATTGAGAGATTAAAACACCCCACAGTAAGAAATATATTACTTGATATTTTTATTAAAAGAACACATGGTTTCCACTTTTGGTAAATAATTTTAAGGAAGTGATTAACAAATGGGACATCAAGAAATCTGAGATTGAGTCATCTCTTTTACCTATGAAACACGTCAACTTGGTTCTGTTTTATGATAAAAAAACAAACAAACAAATCCAAAACAAAATAAAACCAGAAAAACGAACTATGGATAGCAAGTTTAGACAGGTAGGAATGGTGCCAATAAGACAAGCTAATAAAGTTAGGAAATGTATTAGACCATTTTAACAGAATTCTCATTGGGAATAGAACAGTGTTTGGAAGAAGTTGAGTTGACTGAGATCTATCTGTGCTCTCTGTTTTATGTTATTTATGTGTCAGAGGTTTTCTTTTTAGATTCATTTAAGAAGTATATTAATCTGAAGCTTAAATAAGAAGAGAAAACAGTAAATTAACACAGAGTGTGTACTATCGAGATAAACTACTGAAATATGCTCTAAACATCTAGTAGCTATCATTACTATATCTTCTATTTAAACTCCAACTTTTCTAATACAACAAGGGATTTTCAGAATTATTGCTTATTTCCAAATATTTTGAGATTTTCCTAGTTGAAAACTATCTAAAAAGTATTTACATATTTTTGAACTATGCTTAACTGTTATTTCTAGCTTCTTTGTTTTATGACAAAGTCAATTTGATGTAATCAGAGGTTTTTGTGGTTTTGCACACTGTCACAGTACATCATGTATCGAATAACTTCTTAACATCTTTCAACTCAGAACAAGTAGAGTCAGAAGAGAACAGCTGAGACATAATAATATACAATCATCTGTTTAAGATTGCAGGTATGTTTTTTTCAGTTGTTTAGAATGATTGTGGCTGCTTATGGATATAAGCAATATCTGATGTACATTTTAGGCTTATTCAATACCGTGTTAATTTTCCCAAATGATTCCTTAACATATATGGTTTATAGACAACAGCATAAACTTGAACTTCATGTCCCACTATATGTGAGTGTCTGTCATGTTTTGAGTGCTTGCTCCTGTAAAACACATAATAAATTCACTCATCATGAAATAGTATTAACTGAGAGTTTCTCAACATTGGCACTCTCCCCTTCTGAAGTGGCTTAATTCTTTAATAAACATTGTTGATATTGATTTCCTTTTTAGTATTGTTGTTTTTTTGGAAATACTAGATATTAAAAATAAGGTCCTATTATGTTAGACAAATATTCTAATACTGAGCAGCAACCATAGCCTTATTGTTTTTTGTTATGCAATTAACTAGATGATGAGATCCCATCTATAAGAAAATACTTAATTCAATTGTAGAATAAATAGAAATTATGAGGAAAGACAAATGAAAGTCTTACTACCAGTTAGTATTCATGCTGCCAATAGGTATTCTGGTACCTTATAAATGATTACAATAATCAGTAGTCTTAGAAACTCTGATACCAAACTTCCAATCAAGATCTTCCTACATGCAATACTGGCGTGACTTCTATCAGATAACAACTATTTTCTGGTTATATTTGAGGCTCACTCCATAGACAGAAATCTATGCCTGGTATTATAAGCCCCCACAAAAGTCCAAGGGATGAAAAGTCCTAGCACCTAGGCAGAACTTTATTTTATTTTTGATATAAGTTTGAAAAAGCATCAAACACCCTCTAAGTATATTTTCGTGCTCATAAACTTAAAGTTTCTCATTACAGTGAATTCCTCTGAAGAAAGTGGTTAATAAATTAGTTATTAATTAATAATAAATCAAAATGTGCTGAGAATAAATGGCAGGTGATTGCTCAGCTCTAAATAATATCCTTATACCTTACGTTCAGGTAATATTATCAGAGAGGGGATGGAAATGTTGTAAGAACTGGAATATAGAGGAAAAAACTAAAATGTCAACTTCTGGGAAAGTAATAGACATTTTAATCACTAACTCTCATCAATCATGGGTGAATATGCTTGTTCTGTACAAGAACAGTCACATCAACAGCTAAGCAAAAGCAGAAAAGAGACTCTGGGTGACTGACACTTAACCATAAAATAGTTTGTCAATAGATTTATGGAAAGGGATAACCTTTGGTTATATGACCATTGGTGATCTAATAGTCTCAATGGATAGTTCCAATACAAAAGTCACATAGGAGGCCCCATTAAACTAACAAGGTCCCATATAAAACCAAACAACACATGATTTTGGGAAATCGACAGTTAGAGAAGAGATGGGTAGGTAAGTGTGGGAGGAGAGATAAGGGTATATGTAGAGTATAACCAGAATGTACTATAGACAGGCATGGAATTCCCAAGGAGAGAGTTTGCTAAAATTTTATCTAGCTTATCCTCTATCTCCTTCTCTCTCTCTCTCTCTCTCTCTCTCTCTCTCTCTCCTTTCTCTCTCTCTCTGCCTGTCTCT
>CAJQZJ010032455.1:1567420-1618649 GCA_907164525.1 Lophiomys imhausi
TCTCCTTTCTCTCTCTCTCTGCCTGTCTCTCCTTTTTCTCTCTCTCTGCCTCTCTCTCTCTCTCTCTCTCTCTCTCGTGTGTGTGTGTGTGTGTGTGTGTGTGTGTGTGTGTGTGTGTGTATGTCTTATATGAAATGGATAGCGAATGTTCCATCAACTGAAGAATGCAGCATTTAACAACCCTGTCTCAGAAAGCAAAATAAGATCCCTGACCTGTTAGAAATTCAGTCTTGAATTTTATGGTTTTCAGGATGAAGAAAAATAAATTTCATTTTATTATCAACTGCCAAGTCTCAAGTGTCCTTTTATATTGATAAAAATGGAGGAAGGCAACTTCTGTGTATGAAACTTAATGTGCTGAAAGA
Organism: Lophiomys imhausi; assembly: GCA_907164525.1. Lineage (NCBI taxonomy): Eukaryota > Metazoa > Chordata > Mammalia > Rodentia > Muridae > Lophiomys > Lophiomys imhausi. The sequence goes on from CAJQZJ010032455.1 coordinate 1,567,786, forward strand.
CCTAATTCCTAAATTCTAAACTGAGATAGTACCTCCACCAAAGACACTACAGATTTTGAGTGAGAACTATCTGTCAAGGAAGGAGTCACAGAATATTGAAGGCTTAATAAAAGGAGCCAATAACGGGTTTAGGTGAATTCATTCTGGCTTTTTCTTTTCTCTTCTGTTTCCCTAGCATGGTCCCTGTGGACCTGCTATTGTGCAGATGTTTAAGTTCTGGTTTCATGAAATAAAACAAAAAAAATGTTTAAAAGTGTAATTTTCAGTTGCCTGAAGCCATGACTATCACTCTGCCATTTGATTCCCCCACAAAAGGAATGAACAAACTCCAGAGGGAAGTCACAGAGTGAGAGACCTTTCCTGATCAAGGAAAGGAAAACTCCTTGCCTTGTTATCTGAGTCTCTTCTCTTGCCCCATTTCTAAGCAAAAGACAAATCAATAATTTTATTTTTTCTTTTTGTTTGTAGTGTATGAATGATTGTGTGTTCCCAAAGTGTGTGTGTATGAGCATGTATGTGTATATGTGTTCATGTACCAGTGTAGTTCAAGGAATGTCATCCTTATTCTGTCCACATGTAGTTTTTTGAGATAGACTCAATGATTGTCCTCTCAGCTCATTGTCTGTATAGACTGCTAGTAAGCAAACTTTGGTTATCGATCCATCTCTATGTTTCCAAAGAACTAATATTGCAGAAGTGTGTCACAATGACTGGCTTTTATGTGGGTCCTAGGGATTTGAACTCAGGTCCTCATAAATGTGCACCAGGTACTTTATTGACTAAAACATCTCCAAACCTCAATACTTACTTTAAAAAATCCTCAAACTAAATATGATGAAACACCCTATAATTGATTGATAATAAAAATCTTCAATTTTAACTTAACCCACTCTAAAATGCATATAATTTGCATTCTTAAGCTCACAATATTTTTCTAAAGAAAGTAGCTGAAAATTAAATATTTCAGTATATCTGAAAATTATCTATACATAGCAATCCATTATTTTTTAGTGAGAGCTAACAAAATAGAAATGAGGTACGGTCATATTCATAAATTGGAGATGAGTTTGAATACACGCTGGATCCAGAATGTATATTGACCTTGGGAATCCTAAAAAATATTTTCAATATAATATGCACCATCTAAAAATTCAGTCATTTTGAAAATATTCAGTTTACAAAATTGCTCTAAATATCTCTTGCAAAAAGAAAATAGGTTAAAGTTTTAAGCTACCATTGGGAACTATTAAATGTTGTTACCTAAAATATCTCATAAGCTGCTTTATATCCACAGTTATTGAAATAAAACAGTAACCAGATTCATAAGAAATTTGTGAAACATTTCCATAGGCACTTTTTAATTAAACAAATATCCAATTTGGTATATGGTCATCATCAATTAAATAAAGCTGATTTCCTATCTTGCATAATTCAGTCCTTATCTGTACTCAATGAAATGAACTAACTTTCTGGCTTCTCTCAGTAAACAAGTGTGGTCAGCTAAGGCAGTTTTCTAGGAGAATGTTGAGATCATAATCTTGTGGTTTGGAAATTGGAACAATGTGAAGATCATGTACATCGTATAAAGAAACCTTGGTTCAACATACCTGTTTGTGGCTATTAAAGCTCTCCCTTCTTCCCTGTTCTTCATTTTAGTATCACAGCTCACATTTGAAAACTGAAGATTTCTATTTCAAAGATTTCTATGTGGCTGATCACCTCAATCACTTACAGACTGAGATCTAAGCCCTGAGTAGGTATGAGATGAACATTTGAGTCACAGTAGTAATCAACATAACTGGACTGTAAATGATTGGCTTGGTTATTAGGTCATCCTTACAACCAGACTGGATGACCCAATCAGCAATCAAATCTCACTGCTTCACTACCCAAGCAATTGGGCAAAGAATATAGTCTCAATGACCAATCCCATATTCTTTATAGACAACAATTGCTTTTCTAATCATATAGAGTGATATTAGTTATCCTTTGCCCTAGGTTTTGTTCTCAGTTGACTCTGCAATTCTACTCTATTTGTTTTATTGTAATTTAATTGTTTCGACTAAATATATAAGCACATGTTTTAATAAGAGCACTATTATTTTTTAAAATGGTTTTACAAATAGTAGCTTTTTATTTTACACCATTTTTAGTATGTCAAATAGTAAGGATGATGCTTAGAATCTGGTTGAATTATATCCACTTATGGAATCCCAAAAACGGTATAATCTGAATAAATATTCTGTGTGCTTAAGAGCATGTAAGTCCTGAGGTGCAATGTAGTAGGCATCGGAGGCAACATGAATTTGTGCTTCATTCCCAGAAGCAAACATACTGAAGTGATAAACTGTTACATCTCCTCAGTAGGATTGGTACTGTGACTTATCCTGGGAAGGTACTGTTCCTAGAAACTTTAGACATTGGAAAGTAGAAACGCCTCCTATGCTCAAAGCATTTTAAGTCTGTTCAATGTCCTTGTAGTTCACCTTGTTAGTTCCAAGACATAATAAGAAAATGAATAGAAAAGAGAAAACAAAATTATATAGATACACAAAGAATATATACATATGACTATTATGCATATGTTCTAGCTACAAAGTGTTACCCAACTTTATAAAATATATTCATATGTATAAAGGTAAAATATGTATATTTGTATTATATAATATTATTTCCATTAGAAATTAAATTTCTTTATTTCTTACAATGCTTTTTAATAATATTTGGAATACTGACAATGATCAAGAAACACAAACCACTTATCAGGCCTTTGAACTTCAAAAATAAAAAAAATAGTTAAGAAAGTTTTTTAAATAACCAATGTTACATCTAATGAAATAATTTTGTAAAAACAAAGTTAATTAATGAACTTAGGCAATAATTTCCAAACATCATTAAAAGCATTTGTTATTTGTGGTACTCTAAAAATTGTAAAGGAATAGGTTGTGTATGTGTGGTATTATTAATGCATGTGTTTGGTCTCTCAATTGAACTTCAAATCATTGCATGTACTAATACTATTGATGATGAAAACTATGCATTGATTAGTTAACAGGAAATCATTTATGCTTTTTTTTCTTAAAAGCTTGAGCAAAGTTTGAAGTAATAAAGTTGGGGAGAAGGAAAATATGAAAACTAAATGCTTATTTCAATTTTAGTAATCATGTCCAAGAAGTATCTTAGAATATGTTTTAAAAAAATGAATGGCTTACCTTGTTCTGAAGAAGTTAAGGTGTACTAAAGGTAATGTAAACTAACACTGTATTTCTTCAAAGAAAAAGTTTGATTGAACGTTTATTTTTAAAGAAATAAGTTGGACCTCAACTGAACTCACTTTATCATATATATAAGAGCATAATTTTGTGCCTGTAATATATTTCCTTTTTTACACTTTAAATTTATTTGTTTATTGTCATGTGTGACTCTCTTTTTGTTTGTGTTTGTTTTTACATAATGTTTGAAGCAATATCTAACATACAAACTTCAAGCAACAAATTTTTGATACTTACATCTTGATAAAGAAACCACCATTTGCATAAAATCCAACTAATAAATATTTTTGTATTAAACAAATATTATGCAAGATTATTGAAATAAACCAAAAATGTCAATAATATTGTAGTACCAAAAAGTTAATGAAGAAATACCTAAATAGGAGGATATAATATTGGCTAAATAGTAAACAGAGAAGAGATTTCCTCACCATATTGTTAAAAATAAAAGTATTTTACATAGATGCTTATATGAAACAATTGAAGATGAAACAAAACAAACTGATCGTAAAGCTCGTACAGAAAATTAAGTGTCTGTTTCACAAAGAAAATAAATAGAAAATGGGTAGAAAGGGTATGCTTTTATACTAATGATTATGTAGAAGGCTAATAGAAACCTTTTAAATTTGAAAAAAAAGAGAATTTAAAAGTAATGTAAAATTAGGTTCAAGAAGTTAAGTACTCTTACAGCAAATAATATAAGCTCAACTAGTGCTCAAAATAATGTAAACATAAATTTGTTTGACTTTTTAAAAGACTTCAGTTGATCTTGCTTGACAAAAATCCATTTAAGTGTAGTTCTCACCCATCATCAAAGAAGCCCCTCTTGGGAACAGATGGAGATCATTATAGAAAAACACAACTGGTCCAAATTCAGAAAACACTTGTGGTTTTGTGTGATGGTCTCTGTTGCAAAAAAAAGAAGCTTCTTTGATGAGGCAGGAGAGCTACATTTTTATGTGGGGAAAAAGGATAATTATTTAGAGTGCTTTCATAATAGATGCATTTCTTTTTAAGTGGCAGTAGTAGGTTTTACTCTCCATGACTTAACTGGTCACAGGTAGTTTGGCTAGTTTTACTCCACATGACTTCCCTACTGTTAAGCCAGGTTTAGTCTGTTGGTTACTATCAAGATATCATTTCCCCCACTGCACCCACAAGGATATCTTGTGATGCTAATCAAGATTTCCTTCAAAGCCACCACAACCAGGTAGGGCTACTGAGAAGGTGTTTGATAAAATCCAACACCCCTAAACATTCATATGCAAATTCACTATTCAATCACATGTATATATGAACATCTATTCATATATATTTATATTATAATATATAGTTATATTATAATATACTCATACTATATAAATATATCATAGTATATAAATATTTATCTATTTCCATCATTTTGTTTTTTAAAAGTTTTTTTCAACATAATATTTGTATTGATTATTTAGGAATTTCACATAACTCAATCTAATCATACACACTTTCCAGACCTCCTAAGTATGCCTCCCACACGTGTTACAAAACCTTCCCATAACAAGAAAAAGAAGAAAAAGAAAGCCCAATCTGTGTTGCCCATATACAAACTGGATCATGCTCAAACTCCTAGTGGTCAGCCCCTTAAAGAAAACTGAGTCATTTCTCTCCCATATCCATGCCAGAAGCCACCAATTGTGGAGAGCTACACATCCTTATCACAATTTGTAAGAATTTTCTTTGATGGTTCGCTGTATAAATTATAACTTTTTTTTTTTTTTTTGGTGGGGTGCAGTGTGTGGAGGTAGGGGTTGGAATAGAAGCCTACTATGGTCCTCTTTCTCAACTGTCAGTCTGTAATCATTGATACCACTTCAAACTGTAGTCATTGATACCATTAATACCATAGATTCTTACCCTTTGAAGTCAGCAGGAACCTGGATCACAGACCTCCACATGGTTCCTGGAGACAGCATGGACCATAATCCTCAGTATGGTTTCCATTATCAGTACATTCCATGGAACTCTACATGGGCTTCTCTAGCAGTACAGACTGTGCACATCAACACAGTCCTCTGCTGCACTGTGGGCCATGAACACCATCGTAGCCCTCTGCTGCAGCACAGGCCAAAGATATCAACATGCAATGCAGGGCAGCATTGGACCACAGTTACCAAAATGGTACACAGTTGCATCCCAGCACATTAACATGGCTTCAGGAAGCAGCACAGAACAGAGACAGCCACATGGCCTTAGGTGGTAATAGATCCATGGATTTCAACATGGATTCAGTTAGCAGCACTGACCACAGACATTTGCCTGACCTTGGATGATAGCATGCATCACAGATATCATCACACTCTGTCTGCAGTAGGAACAAAGACTCAGACATGGTCCTATGTGACATCACAGACCATGGACATCAACATGGCCTCAGGTGGCAGTATAGGCCTCTCTCATCAGCAAGGCCTCCTCCAGGGGCAACAAAGACCATAGACACTATTATAGATTACAGACTATGGATGTCAATCTGACCTCCAACAGCATATGGGCCTCAGGCACCAACATGGCCTCCAGTGGAAGCCCAGACCACAGATATCCACATAAATCTCAGGCTCAACACAGCCTGAGGTAGTGGACCATGGATTTTCAACTTGGCTTCCAGGGGTAGCATGGACCACAGAGGTCTTTGGAGAGTGTCCAACCCAGAAAATGAACCCTCTTCATTTCTGTCATCCTGTCAATGCTCAAAGCCAGGGCAATCAAGAGTCTGTGCAGCATGCTGGGGGTCTGCACAAGCTCCAGTCTGCTGCATACCACCTTGCAGACTCTACTAGGAAACAACATGTGCCCTCATTGACCCCTTCTCTCACATATATCACAAGCCCAGAGGCTCACCAACCTCGACCTTTGTGTTTGTGGCCTGTAGACAGTACCACTGTCCCATGTTTTCTAACTCCCAGCAAAGTAAGCAATGGAAGGCTCCATACTGGGGGCCAGCTGTTGGGCCTGAGACTATCTCTATTCAGTAGTGACACCGGGTTCTGAAGTACAGCTCTTCCATTCACTCAAACAGCTTGCTGATGGAGTAGATGTTGGTGTAGACACACTCAAAACCCTGGATTTGGGCCCAGATGACAGCTGAGTTTTTCAGCCTGGGCCTCTACTGGGCACTACCTGGCATCCTCCTAAAACAAACTTATATGACACAAATAAGAGATCTCTCAAAAATATATAAACTTCGAATTCTATTAAATAAAAATCTATGTTATTATTCAAAAATGTTAATCTTATTCTGTAATGTTTATAATCACTATTTATTCTGGATAAAATAATGAAGTAGAAGCTGCCTATGGGTGAATGTTAATAAATGTCTTTGTAAGAAAGAATAGATAGTATTGGATAAAAAGAAAGAAGAAATGGTTTGCAAATTCAGAGCTCTTGATTAAATATGTCAGTCAACCATCCAACTCAGCTCAAGTTAAAAGGCTCCATTGTGAGTAAAGGGAAACAAAGCCTCATCCAAATGATAAGCCAGGTAGCTGCTGCTAAAGAATGCTTATCAGGACAAATTATCAACTTCACAAACCTAATACCCAGGTACAGGTTTTGGCAAATAATGATATGATATATCAGATAGACATTTCAACAGTGGAATCTTTCTCTTTTTCTCTATCTCTCTTATGTGTGTGTGTGTGTGTGTGTGTGTGTGTGTGTGTGTGTATGTCTGTGTTTGTGTGTATCTCTGTGTGTGTTTATAAGCCCATATCTTTATTCACACGTATAGGTCAGAGTACAATCTTTGATATAGGTTCTCACTTTACATTTTGTTCAAGTTAGGGTATCTTTATTGTTGCTATATAAACCTGGCTATTGGCCAGTGATATTCCAAATATTTTCCTTCCCCAAATACCATCGTTCTATAGAAGCACTGGAATAACTGATTGTAAGACATCCAGGTCTACATGGGTTCTGGAAACCCAAATTAGTGTTTTTATGCTAGTGAGACAAGCTTTTCAAAGCATAGCTGTGATTTTTCCCCATACCCCAGTGCTGCGTGACACTAATTTTGAAGCATCTGAGCAAATGTCTACTTAGTTCCAAAAAGGACAGGAACAGAAATTGATCAGAATACGAAAAAAAAACAAAGTGCATCTTGTAGAACTCCTAGTTTTATTGAGCTTACTTACAGGAATTTGGATTAGGGGCCATGACACCATCTACAAACCACAACAACAACAGCAACAAACCATTGTATAGTTCCATATTATGGAACTATAGCCTTATGGGTACAGTAGTGGCACATATAGCATGGTGGTAACCACCGCTTTCTTTTTTTTTTTTTGGTTTTTCGAGACAGGGTTTCTCTGAATATCTCTGGCTGTCCTGGACTCGCTTTGTAGACCAGGCTGGCCTCGAACTCACAAAGATCCGCCTGCCTCTGCCTCCCAAGTGCTGGGATTAAAGGCGTGCGCCACCATCGCCCGGCTAACCACTGCTGTCTAATTAGACTTAGGATCCATTAAACAAGTGGGAAATTGTGCCTGATATTGGAAACATATCCAAGTACCTAGGGATAGTGAAATCATGGATAACAGAGAATAAACTACAACCACCATTTGTTAAGTCAGCATAGTCCTGAACTATATTCTAAATGTTTGACTTATGCACACATATGAAGTATAGTCCTCATACAACATCAAGGAAACTTCTCATCGTAACAAAAAGAGACCAATACAGAAAAACACCACCTACCAAAATGAAAAGTTGGAGAGCAAGGTCCATAAGAGATACACTCCAGCTCCTTTACCAAAGGTTGAGGGATCATTGTGGAAAAAAGGACTTAGATATTCCATGTACTTGTACATTTCTGCAATCATTTTCTTAAATGCTTGATATGAACAAAGACATCATGAATTCTGCTCTATTATACACGTTGTTCATAGTGACAGGATACAATTACCCAAATCATCAGGATGTTGACACGGTACTGAATGAATAAAGTAAAGCTTTTACTGACATGCTCTTTTTATGACACTAAAATTTTTGATAAATGTAATTTCATCCACTAGGTCAATACATGTATGAAACACTTTCACTTTGTTGTAATCTTTATGATTATTACAATATTTATTAATATTCAGATTGAGTTAGTCACTTCCAAGTAAATTACACATTTTTGTTTATACAAACCTTAATTATACACAAATTACTTTCTTTAGATACATTTGAACTTTTTTCCTTGTGCACTTTGAAATATTTGCTGTTAACTAATTACTACTGTTCACTCTTTATAAGAAAATAGAATTTTGTTGACATTTTGTATTAAATATTTATAATATAATAATATTGTCATTTTATAATTTACAGATTTCTATTAAGTCTAATGACCTTATTTTCAGAACTATGAAATTTGTTTATTTTCACAGCATTTATTTGATCAAATTATTCTTTGTGCAATAAATTAGTGTTGATTTACTCATGTTTTCTTGAAGGCTACTAATTATCTTTTAATAAAATTAAACATGAACTTGGAAAATACTCAATTCAACTTATTTGATAAATATTAATTGCATATAATATTTCAAGATACTTTATAAAACCACAGCATTCTACTATGAATGGCATGTACTCGCTTACACTGTTTGAAAATTCTACTCAGGATATATGATTATTAAGACCAATAATCACTCTGAATAACTGAGAAATACTGCATTCATGATAATCCACTGCTTTGTATATCAGTGGGATGATTCCAGAGATACATATCATGAGGGCTCTGACCTAATTAATTAACTAATTAATAACTAATTAAAATCGAATTAACTGACATTGTAATTTTGAATAGGAAGTAAGAAAGTAGTGTTACTGGAAATTTGGGGAAAAGAGTCAGTATGGGATGTTTAATGAAAATCTACATCTCCTTGCTCTAAACCTGTAACATTTCTAAAGAGCTTCCTGTATGTTATGTGGATTGCTCTACCACACCCTAATAGTATGCTGGACTGAGCTTCTGAAGCCACTGCAAAAATAACTCCTTCCTCCCTTTATCCTGTCAGGTATTTTGTCATAAAAACACGAAGCCTAAAATATTCTGTGACATACTTATCAGCAAATAATTCAATACAACCTCAAGAGTTCTACAATTGCTTTCTGGGTAAACTCTTACTGTACAACATAGAGGTAATAAATGACCTACCTGCCTGGAAGTAAAATGAATGTGGTTTAAGAGCTAGAGAGAAAAGGTGTGTGATAAAAGTTAAGAATACATATTTTAATATCAGACAGTAAGTACATATAAGAATTCAAAAAATAGTTCCAGCAAATAAAGAATAGAGACTGTCAACACGAAAAAAAAAAAAAAACCTAGTTTTTGTAACTGTTAGGATGCTTAACTATTGTGAAACTTCGCTGTATGATTTTGAATGAAGAGTTTTGTCTGCATTTTATATATGAATGACCAAAAGAACTAATAAATTCCTTATAGAGGATTTTTTGCAGTGCATATAACACAGCACATTAACAACAACGATTTATCTCTGATATTTAGGGGAAGAGATTACAAGCTGATAAATGGTCCTGTTTAATGGGTTTTGGAGGTTAGCCCCAGGGACTTCCTACTTTTCCTTTTCTGTATCCTTCTTCCTCTCCTTTGTAGGAGTGCATAGGCTTGAGAAAAATGAGACACAGACATAGCACAGGAAGGTCCAAGAAGAAGGGGCAGATTATTGAATATGCCCTTATACCTTTGTATATTGATACAAAATTAGTAGTATATTTGGCTAAAGTGGTATTGACCATTGTTTATTGTGCAAAAATAAGATTGTATTGGATTACCTCAGTATTGATCTTTGTATATTGATACAAATTAAGATTATAGTTGGCCACAATGGTATTGACCCTTGTAAATGGACGTAATATTAAGATTGTATTGGGCTACATAGGCATTGATCTTTGTATATTGATACATAATTAAGAGTATATTTAACCACAATTGAATAGATCTTTGTATATTGATACAAAATTAAAGGTAACGCTTCCTAATGGTATCATACCTAGAGATACTTAAAAATAAAATGTGAAGCTCTGACCTCTTGATACCAACCGTCTAAAACGGTCTAGGATAGTTAAAACAAACTCCTAGTCATGCAAACATGTCACTTTGTTAGCTACTATGACAGTCTATCACAGATATTCTCTAAACTACCCAATAATCAAGTTGCTAAGAGACAAGCAACATTTGCTTATCTAAATACAAGAGATGGATAGGGCATCTTCAAAAACCCCAAGAGATCTGCAGAATATGGCATTCAAAGATGTTATCTTAAATTAAGAGTTTCTTTTTTTTGGTATCGAGACATATCAGCTCCTGACAGCACCCCCTATTCTACTCCAAGTAGAAGATAAGCATCGAAGAATCTCCAGTGTGAGATGGTTGAATTAGTGGCAAGCCTATCTCTTGGCATGAAAAAACCCCTTGCTCCAACTGCAGACAGACTGCTGTCCAAAAAGGACAAAACTTGATAGCAGGGAAGTCGACAGCCTAACTCTGCCAAGACAGGGTAGGTAAATCCTTCATAATCCCTGCTCTACAACAAAAGTCTGTCAGAGAAACAGGACCCAAAGGCTGAAGACTGATGCTGGAATGTATGGAGAGAAAATGGGAACTGTCCAGGCAGTCACTGGTATGTCATTTCTTAGTTTTGGAAGCTGCAGGCCCTGCACTTCCTATATAAGCAGATATATTTATCCCTCTCAGGTCTCTGAGGTGGTTGAAGAATAGACAGCTAGAGTCTCATAGTTAAATTTTGAGTTGTTTAGGAATCAAGAGGGTGTTATATATAGATCTAAGAAGATACTCTTAAAAGTGTGTTGCAAGTTAGTATGAATGTTGAGTCAGATATAGACCTTTAAACTCATGGAGATGGTTAGATAGTAGAATGTTAAAGTCAGGGGCCAAATATGTATAAACTGGACATTGGGAAGGTATACTGGGCCATTTAACTCTCATAAATGTGGCATATTTATATCTGTTTTTTTGTATAGTATTTACTGTTATAAGAGAAGGAACCATCTGTTGGACTGAAAGGGGAAACTTCTCGGGGGAAGAGGGTGGAAGGGCGGGATAGGAAGGGGGAATAGGGAGGGGTTTGTGACTGAGATGTAACTTGAAGAAAAAAAAATAAAGTATTAAAAAAAAAACAACAGCGATTTATAAAGGATAGAAGGCTGTTGACATGGGCCTAGATGCTAGCAAATCAAATAGCATGGGACAAGTATCTGAATGGCTTCTGATGAAGGATCTTTTTGTGCATCACAGCTAGGTACAGGATATAGAGAGAAATGTCCAGGCAGCCACTGGTATGTCATATTTTGGTTTTGGAAGCTGCAGGCCCTGCACTTCCTATATAATCGGATATATTCACCCCTCTCATGTCTTTGAGGTGGTTGAAGACTGCACAGCTAGAGTCTCATAGTTAATTTTGAGTTTTTTAGGAATCAAGAGGGTGTTCTGGATCTAAGAAGATGTTTTTAAAATTGTGATGAAAGTTAGGATGAAAGTTGAGTTGGATATAGAACTTTAAACTCATGGAGATGGGTAGATAGTAGAATGTTAAAGTCAGGTGCCAAATACGTATAGACTGGACATTGGGATTGTATGCTAAGACATATAACTATCATAATTGTGTCCTAATTACCTCTGTTGTTTTGTATTGTATTTATTATTATAAGAGAAAGAACCATTTGTTAGACTGAAAGGGGGAGCTGTTGGAGGGAAAAAGATAGACCTTAACCTTAAAAAAAGAAAAAGAAAGGGGATGGGTGGGTTGAGGCAGAAGAGGGTGGGAGGATGGAACTGGAGGGGGGAGTAGGGAGGGGATTGTGATTGAGATGTAACTTGAAGAAATAAAAAATAAAGAAAAAGAGAGAAATAGCAAAGTCTTGCTACTTTAAATTTTATTCTTTTTTAACTTTTTAAATATTTTATTGCATACTTTTCCTGAAAATTAATTATGAGAGGGAAACATTTGTTATGTGTAAAAGTAACTTTTATTCACCAGGTGTAATTGTCCTCTCAGAGGCTTACTGCCTCAGTCTACTAACCTAGGTCTCTTCCTGGAAGCTTCTAGCCTCCATACAGTATAATGCAGGCCTAGAATATTTTCAGTCTCTCAGACTTAGTACTGAATAAGCTCACCCTTTCTACCTCTTTCCAGACTCTTACTTGGTAGTTTCAATTCAGTTGTTTCTGACTTAAACTCCTCTCCAAGATGACTGATTCAATCTGGCTTCTCTCAGATTCTCTCAAATTGCTCTGCTTGGCCTCAAACTAACTGTAACAAACTTTTTATAATCTTCTGGCTCCTTCTCATTCTCTTGCTCAATCGGTCTTCACCTGTGCCTAGCTTGTTCCCTCTTCAACCTATTTTTTTTTAAACTCTCATGATAAAACTGTCTCCTCACTCACCTTTAATTATACTTTAAGTAGATTCTCTTGCCTCTCTCCTCTCCTGTGAGTTGGGTATCTTTCTCTGATTCATCAGTTTTTCTTCCACTCAAATAGACATCACTTTCAAACATGGATGTTTCCTTCAACAAACTAATTTTACCTTCATTGCTTAGGATTAAAGGTGAGTATTAAGGTTGTGTCTGTATTCCAGCCAGAGTGGTTAAAGATGTGTGTTAAAAGCATGTCTGTTCTCCAGCCAGCGTAGCCATGTTGCTGGATTAAAATCCTTCTGCAGTTATATATATATATATATATATATGATTTCTAGTTTTTTTACAGTTTCTCCTCCCTATGCTCTCCCGAGTCGCTCCTCAACCTCTCCTCTGCCCCCCACAACCACTTCTCCTCTATTTCTCTTCAGAAAAGGACAGGAATCTGATGGGTATCAGTCAATCATGGTATATCAAGTTACATTAAGACTAGGCACTTTTCTTTATATTGAGGCTGGATAAAGCAACATAGTAGGAGGAAAAGGTCCCTAAAGCATGCAAAGGAGTCAGAGACACCCCATGCTTCCCTTGTTAGGAGTCCACAAGAAAGCTAAGCTGCACAACTGTAACATATAGGAGGAGGGCCTAAGGTCTGACCTAGGCCCTCCTCCTATATGTTACATTTGGGTTCCCTGATTGTCATTTCAGTCTCTTTGAGTCCCTATGAGCTCAAGTTGGCTGAAGAGATGGTCAGACTTTAAAGGCTAGGCTCACAACCAAAAATAAAAATTTTATTCTTTAACACTTACATACATGCATACAATATATCTTAAACATGGGAATAAGAATTTCTGGAAAGAAACTTTATCTAGAAAGGCTGGATGAATAATTGAAACTTCAAGGATTTAGGGGAGGTTGGAACTTTGCAGTTCTAGAAGCTAATTGAAATTTTTCTTGGGCTATGTTTAGTCTAGTAAATATTTAATTTTTACACCCCCTTTGTATAGGACTTTACATCCTATGACTAACAGATAAATCTAAATTTAACGTCCCGACAGTTAAATAAAACCTTTAGAATGTGCTAATTTATCAAATATAAATTTTGCACCAATCAAAGATCTAAAAGTGTTGTCAGGATGTAAGGCTCCTACCAGAATTCTCAACATTTTACTATAACCTATGTTTCTGAGATACCCACCAACATATTTGAAAAGAGCCTTGATTAGTGGCTTTCTTTTGTTAGTATAAATTTTCATGAAACTTCCATCACATTGGAGTGTGAGATTGGGGAGACATATACTCCTGGGCCATGGTTATTCATACTTGGCTCCAGAGTGAACCATCTCTTACCCCTTTGAAGTAAAAGCTGTGTTTTGTTTGATGGGTTCTGTCAGCAAATATACCAATCCCTTAATTCCACATCTAACTTTCTTTCCCTCACCCCATTCAGTTCTTTCTCTGCTCATGTTACTTGGCTTTAATAATAATAATAATAATAATAATAATTATTATTATTATTATTATTATTATTATTTAAATGTTATTATTCCTATTATTATATAACTTATTGAGTCTAATTAGTACTCCCAATATGTGAATGGTTATGGGACCTTCCACAGAGGAATCACCAATGTCCTAGGGCCAGACCCTTAAGAAAATTGATATTTTCTTTCCACTCAGCCATTAGTGCCTGGGGCTTGTGCCCTAGCAGTGATGTGCTGATAACCCCTCAACTATCCGTGCTTGAATTTTAGCTGCCTTAATCTTCTCCAGACCTTTCGAAGGTGACTACTGTTATATGGAGTTCATGTAAGTAACATAGCCATGTCCTGAAGACAGCAGTAAACTGCTAGACTTTCCACTTCCAGCATATTTTAGCAAAATGCTGCAACTCTCCTGATTGCATAGCCAGTCCATGAAGAGTGAGTCCCCACCCTCTGCAGTGCCTACTCTCTCCATCTGGGCTTCATTGGAGGATAGCAGTTTTCTTTTCCTTTCTTCTCAAACCATTTCCATGTTTATTTAACTTGTATTAATGTTATCAACACTCCTATACTTTATTGTCAAGGTCACTGAGTGTTTTATTTCACTCTGGGGCTGCCTCGCCATTTGATTTTGGGAACGTGAACAGCTGTGCCTTGGATCTCTTAAATGAGACCTGAACCTACTGCTAGTTATAGCACATACTTTCAGTTAAGGCGGCATCACACCTGTGAGGTAAGGAGCCAACACAGTATAAAGGCTATCCTCACATCTTCTGATGAACTCTACAGTTGCTTTCTTCCTGTGCTGTCCTAGAAGTATTTCTTTTTTTTATATAATTTATTTTTTATTTCTTCAAGTTACATCTCAATCACAATCCCCTCCCTACTCCCGCCTCCTGTCCCACACTTCCACCCTCTTCCCCCTCAACATCCTCTACCCCTTTTTTTTTTTTTTTTTTTTTTTTTTTACTTTTCAGTATAACTTTCTCTCCCCAACAGCTCCCCTTTCAGTCCAACAAATGGTTCTTTCTCTCATAACAATAAATACAATACAAAACAACAGAAATAAATAGGCCACAATTATGAGAATTATATGGCTTGGCTACTATACATTCCCAATGTCCAGTCCATATGCATTTGGCACCTGAGTTTAACATTCTACTATCTAACCATCTCCATGAGTTTAAAGTTATATATCTAACTCAGCTTTCATACTATCTTGCATCACAATTTTAAAAATATCTTCTTAGATCCAGAACACCCTCTTGATTCCTAAACAACTCAAAATTTAACTATGAGACTCTAGCTATCTATTCTTCAATCATCTCAGAGACCTGAGAGGGATAAATATATCTGATTATATAGGAAATGCAGGGCCCGCAACTTCCAAAACTAAGAAATGACATACCAGTGGCTGCCTGGACAGTTCCCATTTTCTCTCCATACATTACAACATCAATCTTCAACCATTTGGTCCCGTTTCTCTGACAGACATTGATTGTAGAGCAGGAATTATGAAGGACTTGCCTACCCTGTCTTGGCAGAGCTAGGCTGTCGATTTACCTGCTTCCAAGTTTTGTCCTTTCTGTACAGCAATCCTAGAAGTATTTCTATGTAGAGTGCTACACAATGCCCTCTTACACTTGCTCTCTGTTGTGAAATTTGTTTTATTATCTCCTTCTGTTCTTCTTTACAATAACATTTCTCTTTCTATTTGTACTACATGTACTTCTCCAAAGCTCTTTTTTTTTTTCTCTCTTTTTTCATTTTGTTACTCAGTCCTACAAAAAAAAAAATTCTTATTTTGGAGAAGAGTTGGCCAGGGCGGTTTACTTTGTTGTACTCTTTTCTATTTTGTTTTGCTTTGTTTTTGTTGAAGTGCTGTCACAAAGCTTCTCAAAACCAACTCCACGTTTCTGACATTAAGACTACTTTACATTTTTTCCAAGTTGACACTAGCTATATGTCTTTGTATTGCCTTTAACACATACTATTCATTCATTGTCTTTTCATCCCAACCTATGTATTTAAACTATCTTCCTAATATTATCTGTCTGAGTTCTGGTGTTCTTGTTGATTTTTCTTGCACACTCTCATCAATATTTTGTAATGACTACATTTTCATCAGCTGGAGATGAAGTGATACTATTCTTATTCTATTGGAAAGAGAACCCTGAAGGGAAGAAATGACACAGAATGCCTCTGGAATCTCACTTATTACTTTGCTTAGGCAAATAACCTTCACATAAAGAAAAATTGTAGAATATTTTAATTTGTATTTTCTCCCATCAGATGAAAATACAATGGATCATACAAAGCATTAACTTATAATATTAGCATTTTAGAACTATTGGATTTTATAATGTTCATAATTTATGTTGCAGTGTTTTGCAGTTGTCTTCATTTTCTTTATCTATTGTAACTTAACTCCCATAGCACATTTTTTGTGCTATATCTCTCAGTGGTTCAGATACAAATCAAACCTTTATCAAAATTTATAAACAATTTTTATTACAATTTTTAATAAAAGAATGTGCATTTTGATTAAATAAATCAATTATGTTAATTTTATGAAATTATTACCATACATGCTCTAGATGCCATATAATACACTGCTTCTTTTAAAAAGAAAGACTGAATGTATTTATAGTCTTATATTCTGAAAGTTTCATTGGTTTCAAACATTATCCTGTGTGACTTCAAATGACAGGCTTTTATATATAATTACAATTGGTAAAATGCATGTAAGAAATCTTTCTTATAGCAACTTTTCTCATTCTAATTTTGATTTTACCCTATTAATTCTAATAAGTCAAGATTTTTCTATCTTTCCTTGGCACATTCAGGAAAAAAGATTGAGGGTCTATTGAATATTTAATTATATCATTCTACTGTCTTGCTATGCTCACTACTAATTCAGTTCTTTTGGTTTTCTTATTCCTTTAATTAGCTAGACACTGAAAATCCAAAAATTTTCCAGTGCCTTTGCAAGTTTTAACAGAAATATCTCATAATAATTTGTATTTTCCTAAATAAATCCTATAAATCACTTCTCTTAAGATTATAATGAATATTACATGTCCATATATATTAGCAAAATTATGCTTATAATTATGATAATCAAAGAGTAAAATTTCAATCATTTTTAGTCACACGTTATTCCAAAGGGAAATATCATTGCTTAAGGATGATACTAAATGCTTACAAACACAGAATTAAAGTTTAGCTTTGGTTATTTGGGTTTAATGTATTTTCACTAATTTGACAAATATTATAATGAACAATGGTTTCGAGTGTTTTAAAAGGTTTTGGAAAATGAGAATTTAGCAATTATAGATTATGAATGCAAATGGATTAATTAAGAGAGTTGATATCAGTCAATATAACCCATATTCAAGTTTTCTAAAAGATGATTGTCCAAAGTCAAGTAGACACCAGATATCTGGATACATATTTTATAATACTATTTTAGGATGCCTTAATGATGGTGTGATGTTATGCATTCTAAATGTTAATTTATTAGTTCTGCTTGCTGTCTGTTACTTGCATTGTGTCTGATTGGATGAATGAATGGTGAAGCCTGAGATTGAGCAAAGACAGAGGTAGGCAGGACTAAGGTGTAAGGGCTTCTTAAGCAGAGTTTCTTGGGTAGAAGGAGCCCCAAGGCAAGAAACAAAGAGCAGGATGGAGAACACATGCCATGGGCTACAGAAAACTTCATTCCACATGACCTGAAACATTGTCATAG
The DNA here is from genome assembly GCA_907164525.1 of Lophiomys imhausi. Taxonomy (NCBI): domain Eukaryota; kingdom Metazoa; phylum Chordata; class Mammalia; order Rodentia; family Muridae; genus Lophiomys; species Lophiomys imhausi. The sequence continues at coordinate 1,585,707 of CAJQZJ010032455.1, forward strand.
TGTGGAGAAAAACAGCCAAGGGGACATATGCACATTATATGGGACTTTATTCAGAAATAGAATTAAGAGCTAGCTTAGATGGGCCAAGATTGCTCAATTCAGGTAAAGACTTGTTAAAATCCATGTGCTCATTTATAATGGTGGGTTAATCCTTAACCTGACAACCAAGTAAATATAATCTAAACATTGGTAGATAATTTAATTAGTCATTTTTCTACACCTTAATTTTAGGGAACTATAGTTAACATGCACAAAATAATATCACCTTTCAACTAATGTAATTTTCTAAAAAGTATATGAAATAAAAAACTGTATAGAGTATAAAGAAAACTTCCTATTTTACTTATCTCAAGCAAGAGAAAAATCAAACATGATGCTCTACTTGCTTCTACATTTCAAAGACATGTAATTTGATCACAATTGCAATGTACAATTGTATATTGTAATATATATATATATATATATATATATATATATATGTATGTATCATGCTCCTACACTGGCAGTCAATTTAAAGTATTAATTGCATTTATTTTTGATGTGTATGATGCATCAAATGTACACAATTAAATTATATATTTCAAAATTTGAAAAATATCACTGATGCATATTTTAGTGTAATTATTTGTGTTATAAACATGTTCATTTGCATTTTCATTTATGTGACTTTTTCATTTGTCAGTAGTTCAAAATGATGCCCAGTACAGTTCTCATAGATTGGATAAAAATGTCCTCCTTCAGGGACTTATGTGTTGATGGTTTGGTTTCAAACTTTGGCTATTGTTGAGAGCTAAAACATGATGGAGGTAATTCATTGCTGAAGGAGCTATAAATTGGAACTTGTTAGAGTATGTAAGGGTCACTAGAAATGTGCCTTTTGAGGGTTACTTTTGTCACTAGCTATATTCTTTACAACTGTTGTTTGTTAGATAACACAAACTTAGTATCTTCTTCTATCACAAGCTCGTGGAGTCATGACATTTTGCCCAACAACAGGCCTACAACAATGGGACTAAGTGATTCAGAAATAAAAATTCTGAAGTCAGGAGATGCAGCAAATCTGTTTGTTATAGCTTGTCTGCCACCATGATAGGAAGCTGACTGGTAGCTTATACTCTCTATCTACATAGTTGTTTTATTTCATATTTTTATTAGAAAAATACAACAATATTAACTGGATTCTTCTGTCTGGTAATTCTTCTACCCAGGTCTCAGGAACAAGTACTTTGTAGCCACCATCAAATTATTATTTCTAATAGTAGTTATCTAATTTTTATATAATCATTTTCTTCATTCTTATGACATGAGTAGCTTTACTAAGTTTTTTTTTCCATAAAAAATTGACCATTCCTAAAACTTAAGTTATTTTTTTCAGTACTGTAGATTGAACCTTGGACCTCACACATGAGAGATAAATGCTGTAAAACAGAGGGTTATCAGCTACCTCTAATTTCTTTTTTTTTTTTTTAATTCTAAAACAGGATCTCATTAAATTTCTCAGGCTCATCTTGAACTCATTCCAAGTTCAGGTATCTTTGAACTTGTGATCTTCAAGTCTTAGACTACTGAATTCTGGAATCACAAACTTGTGCAGCAAGGTCCATCTTTAGAGCATTATTATTGAACTTTATTAATATTTATGACACTATAGAGTTGATTCATTAACTGGTAACTTCCTTGTTAACATAATGCAATTGATGGCTTGCTATATCCATGGAAGCAGTTTATTTAGAATAGGAACACTGCATACAAATATTCATTGTGGCTTGTTTTCAAAATATTGTATGGACATAAAGTTGTGAACAATTTAATTCTGCTGTTATTTTCTCTGCTGAAGATGCATTACTTTTCTATAGATTTACAATTATTACAGAAAGATAATAATTTATGAATTTCTCTGCCCTATCCAGATATTTAAAACAATAGCAAAACTTCCTGCACACTTATTTTGTTCCTGTTTTAGTTTAACTTTTGTCTTTTTTACTTGCAATAATCCATTCCCAGCTAACAAATTAAACATCTGAGATTTAGGGTTAAATACATCAACCAATATGAGGCAACTGATATTTGAATATTGACTATTGAATGAACTTTCTGTTTACTGAGCTTTTTTTAAGATTTTTTTTCATGACTAGAAGTATTCAAGAGGTATATAGCTATATTTTTAAAAGTGAGAGTAATAGCAAAATAGTGTCACCATATATGGGGATTTAGTTTTGTTTTATGAAGCAGTTGATAACAAGTGCTTATTATACACACTGACTATGTAATGGGAGTCATTTAATATAAATTCCACAAAAAATCACCTATTTTTTGGATGTTCACCTAAAAGTTGGATAAAATGATGTTTTTCCTAAGTGAAATGAATTAAAATATTTCCCAGGTATACTTCAGAAATGTTCAGTGCTATCATAACCATGTGTTCCCATTAGATTGATCTTCCACAGAAACACAAGTCCACGTTTCCTAAGAGTCCACTAGCAGAACAGAATATTCTGTCCAAAGCTTTGTCAAAATGCATGCCTGCTATTCCACCAGAGAATTTTTACAACTCATAAACACCTTCAGCAAGGTGGCTGGATACAAAATTTATTCAAAAAAAATCAGAAGCCCTTGTTTATACAACAAATAAAGGATCTGAGAAAGAAATTGGGAAAAGAACATGCTTCACAATAGCCACAAACAGTATAAAATACCTGGGGGTAACTCTATAACTCTAACCAAGCAAGTAAAGGATCTATACAAAAAGAACTTCAAGCCCTTGAAGAAAGAAATGGAAGAGACCTTTAGAAGATGGAAAGATCTCCCATACTCATGGATAGGTAGGATCAACATAATAAAAATGGCTGTCCTGCCAAAAACAGTACACAGATTCAATGCAATTCCTATCAAAATACCAACACAATTTTTATAGACATGGAAAAAGCAATTCTCACCTTCATATGGAATAACAAAAAAAAAAAAACAGAATAGCTGTACAAATTCAATCCTGCACAATAAAAAGCAAAAACAAAAACAAAAGAACAAAAACACATCTGTAATTTTCACCAACCCAGATTTCAAGCTATACTACAAGCAATTGTAATAAAAACAGCATGGTACTGGCATAGAAACAGACCAGTGGATCAATGGAATAAAATTGAAGACGCAGAAATGAACCCACACACCTATGGTCACTTAATTTTTGACAAAGAAGCCAAAACCGTACAATGGAAAGAGAACAGCATCTTCAACAAACGTGGCTGGTCTAACTGGATATAGATAGACATGTGAAAGGGTGAAATTAGACCCATAATTATCACTTTGCACAAAATTTAACTCCAAGTGGATCAAAGACCTTAACATAAAGCACAACACACTAAATCTAATAGAAGAGAAAGTAGGAAAAGCCTCAAACTCATTGACACATGGAACAAATCCTGAACAGAACACCAGTAGCTCAGGCTGTAAGACCAACAATCAATAAATGGGACCTCATGAAACTGACAAGCTTCTGTAAGGCTAAGGACACTGTCATTAGAAAAAAATGGCAACCTACATATTGGGAAAAGATCTTTACCAACTACACTTCGGACAGAGGGCTAATATCAATAATTTATAAAGAACTCAAGAAATTAAAAACCAAGAATCCAAATAATCCAATCAAAAAATGGGAAACAGTGCTAAACAGGAATTCACAAAGGAGGAATCTAATGGCAGTGAGACATTTGAAGAAATGCTCAACATCCTTAATCATCAGGGAAATGCAACTCAAGATTACTCAGAGATTCCATCTCACACCTGTCAGAATGACTAAGATCAAAAACTCAAATAACAGCACATGCTGGCGAAGTTGTGGAGAAAGGGGAACACTCCTCCATTGCTGGTGAGAGTGCAAACTTATACAACCACTATGGAAATCAGTCTGGCAATGTCTTAGAAAATTTGGAATAGCCCTACCTCAAGACCCAACCATACCACTTCTGGGTATCCACCCAAATGATTCCTCACCAAACCACAAGGAATCCTCATCTATATTCACAACAGCCTTATTTGTAATAGCTAGAAACTGGAAACAGCCCAGATGTCACTCAAATGAAGAATGGATAAAAAAAATGGGGTAGATCTACACAATGGAATACTACTCAGCCTTCAGAAAAAAACAAAGTCATGCAATTTGCAGCCAAATGGATGGAACTAGAGAAGCTCATCCTGAGTGAGCTAACCCAGACTCAAAAAGATGCACATAGCATCTACTCACTTATGATTAGGTTTTAGTCATATAATACAGGATCCTGCAACCAACACACCAAAAGGATCAGGACGTAGACTTTGTTACCTATTAATGGGACAATTTGCTCTAAGGGTGGTACCATGTAAGCCCCTAGTTCAAGAGGAAGCTCTTAGCCCTCATATGACTGTTGAACTGAGAGGGGCTTATATGTAAGGATACTGCACGTTGGAGGAGTGGGATGGGTGGAAGAAATAGGAGAGGGTAGGGGGGTGTAACCTGAGGGGTGGAAAGAGTGTACTATGATGGAGATGTAACTTGAATAACTAAACATTAATAAAAAGAAAAAGAATTAAATGTTGTAACCGAACTTTTAAATTATTATTTAACACTTATTTATTACTAAATTCACTTATAACAAACACCAACAATTTCTTAACTATTAATCCTATAAATTCCTACAACCCCTTTAACCTATCCACTAAACCTATTGATAATCATAACAACTACTTTCATACCCTTTTAGAATGATACAGTCTCTGGGGCAGGTCCTCAGTCGTCAGGAAACCAGTCTCGGGGGTAGACTCTTTAACGCACTTAGCAGTCCTTTTTCTGGATCTCTCAGATGCAGGTTCGTCAGGGTAAATTGGCTATCGAAGTCTCACTTTAAATAAGGCTTGAGGCTTTCTTCTCTCTGGGAGACCTCAGCGTCTGTAGGCCACCTTACTTCCTTCGTATCAGCAACTCTGCTGTTCTGCCTCAGTCTTTAAAGCTGGCCACAGTTCCGTTCAGGCCACTGTTCGGACAGGTCAAACCCCTCTAGGCAAAAGCTGAGCCACAGGGTTTAGTCCTTGGCCTTTTGCTGTCTTGCCGAGGCTTTCTCTGCTCACCAGCTTCCTTCTGCCTCAGGGAGATCTGGCCATTGGTCTACCAGAACTTTCTCCAGCAGGACTCTCGGAGCTCTCTCACATCGGGGGCCCTTAGCACGCAGCTCTCTGGGCTCATCCACTTGTCCTTAAATAGGATCACTCCTTGTTCCACCTGCTTCAGCTTAATTTGGGCTCTGCCCACTTAGCAGTTGAAAGCAATGCCAGGTCATAAAGTCTTTCCTTGTTTCACCTGGCTTCAACCTTGTTTTTCAGTCCAAAGAGACTCCCCTCATCTCACCTGACTTCATCCATAAGCTGATAAGCTAATTGCTCACAGCAAAGTTGATCTTCATGCCCCGAATTAAAAGACTGTATCAGAAACCTATATATTCACTAAATCTAACTTATATTAATCTATCAGCCCCTACAAAATGTTGAAAAAATACATGCCTGCTTTTTAGGTTTTTTGAACAGCTAATTTGAACAGGAAGTGTTGCCTGAAAATAAACTTTCTTCATCAAAGCTCCCTTGAGACCATTCAAGAGCTTCACCCTGCATCCTGAGCTTTGAGAGGAGGCCATGCAGAATGCCACACATTTTCTTTTTTTCTTTTTCTTACTTTCTATTCTTCCACCATTTAAAAATTATTAGAATGGAGAGATTCAAGATATAATACACTTTTTTGTTCTCTTTTTATTAATTGTCAAGTAAAATACAAAGGACAAATAAGACAATGTTATTCATTGTATTTGTATCACTGGAAAAGTTGTCTTCTGTCCTTATAACTGGGTCCCACTACTTGATGCACTCAGGCCTTATTTTAGTGTGAATGTTAGAAGAGCCCACACAAACAGAAGCTTCAATCACCTGCTGAAATAGTTAGTCATGACAACTTTTCTCTAAAATTGAAGGCTTAATAAGAGCTTGTGTGTTGGCTAAAGAATAAAAGGCACCTTCCTCTGTGAGAAAGGAGGAGTTCAATCCCAAGGATCTCTGTAGTGGAAGGAGAAACCAGTTCAAGCTGAATCCCTTCTGCCTACCACATACACACTATATCATGTAAGTATACACACACACACACACACACACACACACACACACAAACACAGACACACATACACTGCCTCAATGTAATAAAAACAATAAATAAATAAAAGTGGATTAAAGACAAAGAAAACTCTGAATTTCCAACAAAGGTTGGCCCTTTTGACTGTGTAGCCGAACTCATTCAGTTGATCATAAGAAAATCAAATGGGAAATAAATGATATTTATACACAAAAGTATATAAATAAAATGATGTATTTTCTTAAGCGTAGAATCAGTTATTCTGCATAAGCAGGAAGGATGAGTCAAGTATAGTGTCCTCTGTAGTAGAGCTGAGTATTATAGTGGATTGAGATTCAGTTCTGCTAAATTTAGACTTCTGCAAAGGGCAAATTGCAGATATCAAGAAGTATATTTTAAATATACAATGATTAATTAAATCACATTATTTAAAAAAGAAAAAGGTAGGTATTCTGTTAAATTATAGCATTAAGTAACTATACAAATTTCTACTTATAACTACATATGGACTTATATTGTTGTTAGATGCTTTACTTATATGTTTGCCCAATAATTCTTAATAGCAAAAATGTGAAAGTGGATTGATTAATGTAGTTTATTCAAAAAGATAAAATTTAACATTTTTCATTCTTGTTAATTCTTAACAAAAGAATTCAGATTTGAACAGATTTCTAAATCATGTGGTTCAATTATGAAGAACAAATTCTTTAAGAGTTTTTTTTATGCTATTTGATTAATGTAACAAATCATTTCGGTAAACAATTTCCCATTTATGAATTTAGTGAATTTACTATAGTATTAGACTATAACCAGAAACTTGATTTATTATAAAAAAGATAAAATACTATTAAAATCAATATGCAAAGTACATTTTTATGTATATTATTTACTTTTTAAAGTTTTATTGATTTTATATTTTTGTCGTGTTTTACTGTTTTGACTGCATATATGTATGCTTACCACACATATGTCTGGTACTTGCGAGGGTCAGAAAAGGATATAAATCTCTTTTGACTGGAGTTACAGAGATTTTTAGCTTCCATATGGATACTGTTCTTTTTTTCTCAAAGGGTCATTGTTGCCCTGACATAAAAAAAAAAACAAAACAAACAAACAAAAAAAATCTCTATCCCCTTCCTTCCCTTTTCCCCTTCTTCCCTTCTTCACCTGTCCTGTGTGTGTTTGTGTGTGAATAAATATTTCTAGTGTGAGCTTCCTATGAATTTTTAAAAGGCCTTAAGTGGCCGGAGCACTCTGGCGGCAGAGGCACGTTGATCTCTGATTCTGAGGCCAGCCTGATCTACAAAGCTAGTTTCAGAAAAGCCAGGGCTACAAAGAGAAATCCTATCTTTCAGGAAATTAAAAAAAAAAAAAGTACAAAATGTCTGAAGCGTTATTTTTCACTCTCCTATTTCCTCTATACCCTATATTCATTCTCATCAATTTAATCATTGTTGTTTATTTAAACACATTTTACCTGTGTGTTCTATCTTTACTCCCTTGTAAGTACCTCTCCATGGCTCCTCAGTAAGTTCCTGCCCTCTATGGATGTTCCAAATAAAACACAAATATGTGAAGACTCAGAACTAGTATTTACAAATGAGAGAAAACATTATACTTGTCTTTTTGGGTCTGGGCTTCTTTAATCAGAATAACTGTTTCCCGCTATAATTATTTACTTACAAATTTTGAAACTTCATTTTCTTAATAGCTGAATAATATTCTAATATAAAAACATATCACATTTTCATTATTTTCTCATCGATGAGTCAGTAGGTAAGGGATCTTGATAGCAAGCCAGAAGCATGAATTCAATTTGCAGAACTCACAACGTGGACGTTGGAAATTCACTCCTTATATTTTGAGAAAGCTGAAAAGTACTTGAACCCCATAAAAGTTTAAAAGAGGATTGCAAATTTAGAGTCACTTGGGAGAATTCTACACCATGCACCAACTAATGTTTTATTTCAATTAAGATAATTTGAAGAATTTCTATATGTCAGACACTCGACATTCAAAGGACTAAGTGTTCTGGAATGTACACGAATGTCCACAATTAGAGGGAATAATAATGGGAAAGTGTAAGCATACAGTTATTGTGTAACTCAAATGCTGATTTTGTACCCCTTATATTTCATTAGAATCATTGTTCTGAGAATCTCATGTCTAAATGTGGTTTAAACACTGCTCCCCAATTGTTCCCTGATATGCCAATAAAACAACGTGCAGCTAATCACTGAGCAGGGCGAAAATAGGGCTGGACTTCCTGCCCTCCAAGGATGGAGGAATTAAAGAGAGGAAGTAGGAGGACTGAGCCAGAGACTGAGGAGTAACAGAAGTGCCAGATTTGAGAATAGATTCAGCTGAAGCAGGAAAGACACAAAGTGCAAGTATCTCTGGAATTTAAGCTGGGAGGAAACCAGATTAGTTTAGTGGGTTAAGAATAGAGCAATAACTGCTCAGGTTTTGTGACATGAAGCCTGTTTAAGAAATAATGTAATAGAGTCTAACTATTTGGATAATAGTGGGGTTAAGAGAGAAAGTGTGAAATGAACACAACAGCATTGGATATAGCATGTTACTTGTAATGATGAGACCCATACCAGGCAATGAGATTTTTATTTGATAAACATTTTATTTGTCAGCTTACAGTGTCTGGTAGCCTCATTGTCCCTTTATAATAAGACTAAAAGAATTAAATCTCATACATATTATTTAAATATTAATTAAATCACATACATATAAATATTGTGTGTATGGAGTCAATAGAAATTGTTCCCTATAATTCCTTATGAGGTTTCCGTCTTCTATAAGTCCTCTCAACACACATATCTAAAGATTCAAAGCTCTCACCCACATGTGAGAATAAACAAGCAGTGTTGGCCTTCTGAGGTTTGGTTATGTCAGAATATTTTTTCATCTCCACTCATTAACCAGTTAATTTCAGTTTTAGTTTTTCTTTATCAATGTATAATATCCCATTATGCATATGAATCCATATTCATTATTCATTAGTTTATGGTCATCTCAGCTTATTTGGATAGAACAGAAATGAGAATGCATGAGGATATACATCTGTGATAGGATTTAGAGTCCTTTGGGTTCAAGAACAGGAGTGGTACAGTTAGATAATATTGTACATTGTATAAGTATCTCTATTTTTTCAGATAACCGTATACAACTTTTTATAATGTCCATTTATTAAAATACCAATTTTTATAAATGTACCAGTTTACATTTCCCCAACAATGAACAATTATTCTCCCTTTTGCCATACCTATGCCAGCCTTTGTTGTGTGTCTTTTTTTTCCACCTTGGGCATTATGACTGGGATAAGATAAAATCTCAAGGTAGCTTTAATTTACATTTCCATGATGGCTAAAAGTTGAATATTTTAAAAAGAACTCTGTCATATGTATTTTTTCATATGATAATTCTTTTTAGTTCCATGTTAATATTTAAAATTTGAGAGGGTGTTAATTTTTGAGTTCTTTGTATATTTTAGACACCACACCTCTATCATGGATATAGCTGGGAAAGATAGTTTATTGTTCTATAGGCTAATTATTCACTTAAATGATGATGTCCTTTGCTAAACTGAAACTTTTTGTTTCATTTTGTCACATTTACCAAATATTGGTTCCAATGCAATTGCTATTAGGATACTCTTCTGAAAATACTTTCCTGTGACCATAGCTGAAACATACCCTCACTTCTCCTTTAAGAGAATCAAGGCATCAAATATTAATTTTATTTTATTTATTCAACTGAGGTTGAGTTTTATTCAGGGTGAAATATAAGAATCTACTTTCCTTCTTCTGCACGTTGTTATCCAGCCTGACCAACACCATTTGTTGAAGATTCTGTCTTCTGCCTAAAAAGTATGGGTTTGTCATCATTGTTAAAAATCATGTGACTGTAGCCCTGTGGTTTTTCTTTACCTCTGTAATTCTACTCCATTTATCAGTGCATTTGTTTTAAGGCTACCAGTAACAATACTGTTTTATTCTTATTATTCTGTATTATAATTTAAAGTCAGGGATGGTCATAACTCGAGTAGACTTGTTCAGAATTAATTTTGACTACCCTAAACCCTCTATGTCTTTTATATGAAATTTTAAATTTTGATTCTATCCTTTATATAATTTTATTTAAAAATTTGATAGAAGCCTGGTGGTGCATGCCATTAATTCCAGCACTCGGGAGGCAGAGGCAGAGGCAGGTGGTCTCTGTTAGTTTAAGGCCAGTATTATCTAAAGAGTGAGTTCCAGGACAGCAAGGGCTGTTCCCCAGAGAAACCCTGTCTGAAAAAACCTTAAAAAATGATAGGAATTATATTTAATGTGCAGATTAAATTTTTGTAGGATAGTCGTTTTCATATATTAATCTGACAGGTAAGTAATTCTGTGTTCTAGTATCTTATTTTATTTCTTTCTTTAGTATCTTAAAGATGTTTTTTATAAGTCTTTCATTCCTTTGACTAAATTTATTCCAAGATATTTTATTTGTTTTGATGATATTGTGAAATATGTTCTTCCCACAGAGCCTTTTCTATATATATATGGTTACCATTTTATAGGTTGATTACTAGTTTTCATGTGACTTTTCCTTTCTGTTGCCTTGATTAATATATTTGTCAGCTGTAAGAGATTTCTGGTTTGGTCTAGGATCTTTTTTAAAAAATTTATTTATTTATTGCTTCAGGTTACATCTCCATCATAATGTCCTCTTTCCACTCCTTCCAATCCTGCCCTCCCACCTGCTACCCCCTAACCCTTCCATCCCACTCCTCTGGAGTGGAGTGTCCCTACATAACAGTCCCCCACCCCACTTAAGCAGACATATGAGGGCCACGATCCTCCTCATACACTGGGGGCCTACAAGGCAGCACCACTAGGGCAAAGTGTCTCAGTGACAGGAAAAATAAAAAAGTCTATGTTCATGTTTCATTTGGTGCATTGGTTGTAATATAGATATCCTTTATTATATGGTTAAAATCCGACCATAAGTGAATAGATGCCATGTGCATTCTTCTGAGTCTGGGTTAGCTCACTCAGGAAGAGCTTCTCTAGTTCCATCCATTTGGCTGCAAAATGCATAATTTCATTGTTTCTGATAGCTGAGTAGTATTCCATTGTGTAGATGTACCACAGTTTTTTAAATCCATTCTTCGGTTTAGGGACGTCTGGGTTGTACCCAGTTTCTAGCTATTACAAATAAGGCTGCTATGAACATAGATGAGGAAACTTCCTTGTGATTCCATGAGGAGTCATTTGGGTGTATACCCAGAAGTTATATGGCAGGGTCCCAAGAAGAGCTATTCCAAGTTTTCTAAGATATTGCCAGACTGACCTCCATAATAGTTGCACAAGCCTGCACTACCTCCAGAAATGGAGTTCACCTTTCCCCACACCCTCGCCAGCATGTGCTGTCATTTGAGCTTTTGATCTTAGCCATTCTGACAGGTCTGAGATGGAATCTTAGATTTCTCTTGAGTTACATTTCTCTGATGATTAACGATGCTGAGCATTTCTTCAAGTGTCTCTCAATCATTAGTGACTCCTCCTTTGTGAATCCTCTTTTTAGCTCTTTTCCCCATTTTTTGATTGGATTATTTGTTTTTTGGGCATTTAATTTCTTAAATCCAAGTGGATTAAAGTCCTTAACAAAAGGCCGGACACACTGAATCTACTAGAAGCAAGAGTGGGAAAAACCCTCAAACTCATTGGCACAGGTGACAACTTCCTGAACAGAACACCAACAGCTCAGGACCTAAGACAAACAGTCAATAAATGGGACCTCATGAAACTGAAAAGCTTCTGTAAGGCAAAAGACACTGTCATTCGAACAAAATGGCTGCCTACAGATTGGGAAAAAATCTTCACCAACCCCACATCTGAAAGAGGGCTAATATCCAAAATTTACAGTCTAGGATATTTTTATGCATAGTATTTTTTATGCATATCATCAGCAAAAAGGATACTTTGGTTTCTTCCTTTCCCATTTGTATCTCCTTTATCTCCTTCTCTTGCCATGTTATTCTTTTGAAGATTTCAAGTACTACCTAGAATAGGAGTAGAGCAAGAGATACACTTTTCTTGTTTCTGATCTTAGTACAAATGCTCCACAATTTTCTCCATTTAGCATTATCTTCGTTTTAGGATTATGAATATTATACAAACATGTTCAGATATAGAACAGTATTCTTATGTTTTTCAGGATTGTTTTCATGAAAGATTTTTTATTTTGTCAGAGGTCTTTTCTTCAAATCATGAGATGTCCAGGTATATTTTTTCCCCATTTGATTCTATTTATGAAGTAGATTACCATTATTGATTAAGTTGTATTGAGCAATTTCAGAGTCTCTGAGATGAAGCAGTGTTGATTTAGGTAGATGATCTTTTTATGTGTTCTTGAATTTGAATTATATGTATTTTATTGAGATTATCATTGCATCTCTGTTTATAATGCACATAAGACCCATAATGCTCTAATATTTATTATTTATTTTATTGTTTCTGTTTTCCTGAACCTTTACCTGAATTTGGAAGCACCATGATACTGGTTTTGTAAATAGAAGTGAGAAGAGTTCATCCTTTTATGTTTATAAAGCAACTGAAATAATTTGAGATAATTAATGTTAGTTTTTCTTCAAGTGTCTTGTAGAATTCTGCATTGACTTTGTCTGACAGTGAGCTTTTAAATACTTGACTTTTTGTTTGCTTGATCGTTTGGTTTGGATTTTCAAGACAGGTTTCTCTGTGTAGCCCTGTCTATCCTGGAAATCCCTCAGTAGACCAGACTGACCTTGAACTCACAAAGCTCTGCATACCTTTGCTTCGTGAATACTGGGATTAAAGACATGCACCAACAGTTTCAAAACTGTTTTTAACTGAAATGATATTATACCATTTTCACTGTCATTAGATCACAACTGCAGCCTACAGACTGGGAAATGATATTCACCAATCCCACATCTGACAGAGGACTAATACTCAAGATATATAAAACCTCACTAAATTAAAGACCAACAAACCAAATAATGCAATTACAAAATGGAGTACAGAGCCAAACCAATAATTCATTACAGAAGAAGCTCCAATGACTGACAACCATTTAAAGAAATGCTCAACATCCTTAGTCAAAAATGCAAATCAAAAAGACTCTGAGATTCCATTTTACACCCTTCAGATTAGCTAAATTCAAAAACTCAAGTGACTGCACATGCTGTTGAGGATGTGGAGAAAGGGGAACACTCCTCCATTATTGGTGGGAGTGCAAACTTGTACAACAACTCTGAAAATCAATCTGGCATTTTCTAAGAAAATTAGGAATAATTTTCCCTCAAGACCCAGCTATAACACTCCTGGGCATAAACCACAAATATGTATCACCAAATCACAAGGACATATCCTCAACTATGTTCATAGCAACTTTATTCGTAATAGTCAGAAACTGGAATCAAAACAAATGTCCCTCTACCAAGGAATGGATAAAGAAATTGTGGTACATCCATACAATGGAATACTACTCTGCTATCAAGATGATATTTTTCAATGTGCCTTATCGATTTCCACTTGATTTTATATTATCTACTAAGTATACCATGGTTCTCATTAGTTAAAATGACATTCTGTGATTTCCTTTATAATCATTATCATCCACTCTTTGGTAATTTCTTTTGTTCAAATATTATATCTCCAGATAATCTAATTTTGTATTTGCAAACAAATATACTATAATTCCCTGCCTTTTATAATATACAATATGTCTAGGACACATATTTATACTCTGTATATCATCGTGGAAGACTCTGTGTTTCATTTGATCTGAAATTCTATGAATATTTAATCTACATTATTGATTAATTTAGACATTTAATTTTTTTCATATCATATTACATTCTGATCCATTTAAACATCAGAAATCTTTAGGATCAGTTTCAGAATAAAACACCTTTTATAGAATAAGTGCTAGGGTATTGTTTTGTGTTTTGTTGGTTTGTTTGATTTTGTATATTCAATTCTTGGAAAGCTTGTTCATTAAAAACAAAAGATATTAAATAGCATGTGCCATAATTCTGATTTTGAAATAAACTCAGTACCAAAAATTCAAGAGGAAGCTGGGTGAAGGAAGAATAAAGGCAATGATGATGCCTGCAGCAGAAAGCAATGAGCCTTGAAGAAGAGATGACATTGAAGAGAGGTACAGCTAAAGTGTATCACCTTTAGCATCTTCAGATATGGCCAACAGTGGACAGAGAGCAAAAAAACTTACTTAATTCCAAATATCTTTAGAGTTATACTTTGAAGCATTCCATGTTTTTAAATGTTCAAAAACCAATGCTTGTGTCAAAAATTGGTGAGTAAAAGAATGATTATTAGTGATGATCAATATTTCAAGAAATCCTATGAAAACAAATTATATTTATATCAGTCGTAGATAAAAATATATTTATACATTACATATATTACATATGTGTTTTATATCCTTGAATAATTGAAATTTTTAGGAATTCATCTGAATATATGATAGAGCTAAACTACATTTTTAACCTAGAATTATAATCAGTGAACTTTCTATATTAATACCTATATCAGAGTAAGTGCAGAGATGTTTGTAATTATTTCTGGATGGTCTCACAATGCAAAGGGTTTTGTATTGTTTATAAGATTATGTGGGTCAATACATAGCTCCAAATTACAGGGGATTTTCTTATATGTATTTTTCCCATATTGAGTATTTGGAATAAAAGGAATTAAAGAAAATGTTATTATGCTTTTGATATGACAGCTAGTGTGTTATTTTAATCAAAATTAAAGCCTTTTATACTACTATAAAATTTTTTTTTCAATTAATTTCCTGAGTGACTATCATGAATTTTTGTTTCTAAATTATTATCCTATAACTAATTTTTTTATTATTTTGGGTTACATCTCTATCACAGAGTCCTCCTTCCACCACTCCCAGTCCCACCCTCCTACCCACTATCCACTATCCCTTCCATTCCACTCCTATGAAGTGGAGTGTCCCTACATATTAGTCTCCCACCCCAGTTAAGCAGACATATGAGAGCCAAGAGCCTCCTCATATACTGGAGGCCTACAAGGCAGCACCACTAGGGCAAACTGTTTCATTGACAGGAAAAAAAGTCTATGTTCACGTTCCCCTTTGGTGTACTGGTTGTAGTATAGTTTATCCTGTACTATATGGCTAAAATCTGACTATAAGTGAATCAATGTCATGTGCACCCTTCTGAGTCTGGGTTAGCTCACTCAGGAAGAGCTTTTCTAGTTCCATTCATTTGATGCAAA
This sequence comes from Lophiomys imhausi, assembly GCA_907164525.1. Classification (NCBI taxonomy): domain Eukaryota; kingdom Metazoa; phylum Chordata; class Mammalia; order Rodentia; family Muridae; genus Lophiomys; species Lophiomys imhausi. Next base: position 1,601,166 of record CAJQZJ010032455.1, read on the forward strand.
TTGCATGATTTCCTTGTTTCTGATGGCTGATTAGTATTCTATCTTGCAGATGTACCACAGTTTTTTAATCAATTCCTCAGTTTAGGGACTTCAGAGTTGTTTCTAGTTTCGAGCTATTACAAATAACACTGCTATTAACATAGATGAGGAAACTTCCTTGTGATTTGGTGAGGAATCATTTGGATGTATACCCAGAAATGGTATGGGTGGGTCCTGAGGAAGAGCTATTCCAAGTTTTCTAAGATATCGCCAGACTGACCTCCATAGTGGTTGCACAAGCCTGTACTCCCACCAGCAATGGAGGAGAATTCCCCTTTCTCCACACCCTCGCCAGCCTGTGCTGTCATTTGAGATTTTGATCTTAGCCATTCTGACAGGTATGAGATGGAATCTCAGAGTCCTCTTGAGTTGCATTTATCTGATGATTAAAGATGTTGAACATTTCTTTAAGTGTGTCTCAGCAATTAGGGAATCCCCCTATGTGAATTCTCTGTTTAGCTCTGTTCCCCATTTTGATAGGATTATTTGGTTTCTTGCCATTTAATTTCTTGAGTTGTTTGTAAATTTTGGATATTAGCCCTCTGTCAGATACGGTGGTGGTGAAGATTTTTTCCCCAATCTGTAGGCTGCCATTTTGTTTGAATGACAGTGTCCTTTGCCTTACTTCAATCTTTTCAATTTCAGGAGGTCCCATTTATTGATTGTTGGTCTTACATCCTGAGCTGTTGGTGTTCTGTTCAGGAAGTTGTCACCTATGCTGAAGAGTTCGAGGGTTTTTCCCATTTTCTCTCTAGTCGATTTAGTGTGTCCGGTCTTTGATCCACTTGGACTTAAGTTTTGTACAAGGTGATAATATGGTTCTAATTTCGTCCTTTTTCATGTCGACATCCAGTTGGACCAGCACCATTTGTTGAAGATGCTGTCCTTTTCCCATTGTGTGGTTTTGGCTTCTTTATTGAATATCTATGCCCCAAATACAAGGGTGCCTACAATTTTTAAAAGAAACTCTTCTAAAGCTTAAATCACACATCGATCCCCACACATTAGTAGTGGGAGACTCCAACACCCCACTCACAACAAGGACAAGTCATCAAGACAGAAACCAAACAGAGAAATAATGAGTCTAACAGGGGTCATGAACCAAATAAACCTAACAGATATCTACAATCAATTTCACCCAAACACAAAAGAATCCACCTTTTTCTCAGCACTGCACAGAACCTTCTTCAAAATCGACCATATAGTCAGACACAAAGCAAGCCTCAACAAATACAAAAAAAAAAATTGAAATAAGCCCTTGTATCTTAACAGACCACCATGGATTAAAGCTGGACTTCAACAACAATAGAAATAACAGAAGGCCTATACATTCATGGAAACTGAACAACTCTTCACGGAATGACTACTGGGTCAGGGAAGAAATAAAGAAGGAAATCAAAGACTTCTTAAAATCTAATGAAAATGAAGGCACAACATACCAAAACCTATGGGAGACAATGCAAGCTGTGCTATGAGGAAAATTCATAGCACAAGTGCCTTCAAAAAGAAAATTGTGACAGCTCATATTAGTGAATTAACAGCTGAACTGGAAAAACTGGAAAAAAAGAAAAAAGGAAGCAAACACTCACAAGAGGAGCAGAAGGCAGGAAATCATCAAACTTAGGGCTGAAACCAACAACTTAGAAACAAAAAGAATGATAAAAAGAATCAATGAAACCAAGAATTGATCCTTTGAGAAAATCAACAAAATAGACAAACCCTTAGCCAAATTAACGAAAAGGCAGAGGGAAAAAACCCAAATCAACAAAATCATAAATGAAAAGGGAGAAATAACAAAACACATTGAGGAAATCCAGAGAATCTTTAGGTCTTACTTTAAAAATCAATAGTCCACCAAATTTGAAAACTTAAGAAAAATGGACAATTTTCTTGATAGATTCCAATTTCCAAAGTTAAATCAAGACCAGGTTAACATATTAAACAGCCCTATAACCCCTATGGAAACAGAAACAGTCATTGAAAATCTCCCAACCTAACAAAGCCCAGGGCCAGATGGTTTCAGCACAGATTTCTACCAGACCTTCAAAGAAGAGCTAATACCAATGCTCTTCAAACTCTTTCACAAAACAGAAACAGAAGGAACACTGCCAAACTCATTCTATAAAGCCACACTAACCCTGATTCCTAAACCACACCAAAACCCAACAGAGAGAACTTCAGAACATCATTCCTATAATCTTTGAATGAGATTTTTAAAGTGTGGTTACCATTTCATTAAAAATAGAAAGAAAAAACAAAGTAGAAATAATCGACTGATCAGAATGTGAAAACGTTTATGAAATTGGGAGACATTTTTGCATACATAGTCATTATTTAATTTTTACTTGAAAGGACATGATTGTAGTTCAAGGTTCTAGTCCAAAGATCACAATTCACATCTGCTAAAGGATGATTATGGGAAGGAGTCCCAAATGTGTACCTGATAACAGTGGCAAGACACAGGGGCACATATATGGATCGATCTCTTCTGCTTCCCCTGCCCCAATGATGCCACTGGTATTCAATCATGAGGAGTTCATGCTAATTAAATCCTAATCATCTTCCCAAAGGCTGTAGTTGTGATTCCTTGTATTTACACTAAGATTTTGCCCTCTGTGTACGTTACAATGGAGAACAAATTCACCATGCAGTCCTTTGGAGAAGCATGCACACATTCATTCCCTATCCTATGTTTTCTGGAGAATTATGAATGCTGATACTTCATAGAACTTATTCACCATATTGTAAATAATTCCAAAAGATTTATTTCATTTTCTCTAATTTATTTATTTCTGTTTTTCATATGTCTTTTTTCTTAAATGTTTTTGTCTATTTTATACTCCAATCACAACCCCCTCTTCTCCTCTCCTCCCAGTCCTACCCTCCCACACACTTTCCTTATCAGAGATATTTCCTCTCTTGGATTCAAACTTCATCAAGATAAATTGTGATTTTTAGAGCTGTTTCCCTCTCATTTTATTTAATTTTAATTTTATTTTATTATTTCAAGACAAGGTCTCATGATGAAACTTCAAATGACCTAGAGCTTACTATGTAGACCAGGTTGTCCACAAATGTATACAGATCCATCTGGCTTACTCTCATGACTACTGGAATTAAAAGAGTGTGAGATTTACAGACCATATGATAGTACCCATAAGTGACCCCAAAAACTCCACCAGAGAACTCCTACAAGTTATAAACACCTTCAATAAGGTGGCTGGATACAAAATTAATTCAAAAAATCAGAAGCCCTTCTTTATACAAAATGTAAATGGGCTGAGAAAGAACTTAGGGAAACAACACCCTTCACAATAGCTACAAACAATATAAAGACCCTGGGGGTAACTCTAAACAAGCAAGTGAGAGACCTGTATGACAAGAACTTCAAGTCCTTGAAGAAAGAAAGTAAAGAAGACATCAGAAGATAGATAGATCTCCCATGCTCATGGATAGGTAGGATCAACATAATAAAAATGACCATCCTGCCCAAAGCAATATACAGATTCAATGCAATTCCCATCAAAATACCAACACAATTCTTTGTAGACCTGGAAAAATAATTTTCAACTTCACATGGAATAACAAAAAAGCCCAGAATAGTTAAATCAACTCTGTACAATAAAAATAAAAAATAAAAAAAACACATCTGGAAGTATCACCATCCCAGATTTCAAGCTATACTACAGAGCAATAGTAATAAAAATAAATAGTAATACCAGTAATGGCACTGGTATAGAAACAGACCAGTACACCAATGAAATTGAATTGAAGACGCAGAAATGAACCCACACACCTATGGTCACTTAATTTTTGACAAAGAAGCCAAAACCATACAATGGAAAAAGGACAGCATCTTCAACAAATGTTGCTGGTTTAACTAGATGTCAACATGTAAAAGAAAGAAATTGGACCATTACTTATCACCTTGCACAAAACTTAAGTCCAAATGGATCAAAAACATTAACATAAAGCCCACACACTAAATCTACTAGAAGAGAAAGTGGGGAAAAGCCTCGAACTCATTGGCACAGGAGAAATCTTCCTGAACAACACCAATATCTCAGGTTTAAGACCAACAATCAATAAATGGGACTACATGTAGCTGACAAGCTTCAGTAAGGGAAAGGAAACTGTCATTTGAACAAAACAACAACCTAAAGATTGGGAAAAGATCTTTACCAACCCCACTTCTCACAGAGGGCTAATATCCATAAATTATAAAGAACTCAAGAAATTAAACACCAAGAAACCAAATAATCCAATCAAAAAATGGGAAACAGAGCTAAATCAAGAACTCACAAAGGAGGAATCACTAATGGTAGTGAGACTTTTGAAGAAATGCTCAACTTCCTTGGTGATCAGAGAAATGCAACTCAAGATGACTCTGAGATTCCATATCACACCTGTCAGAATGGCTAAGATCAAAAACTCAAATGGTAGCACATGCTGGCAAGGCTGTGGAGAAAGGGGAACACTCCTCCATTGCTGGTGGTAATGTAAATGAGTACAACCACTATGGAAATCAGTCTGGCGATATCTTACAAATTTTGGAATAGCCCTATCTCAAGGCTCAGCCACACCACTTTTGGGTATCCACCCAAATGATTCCTCACCAAACCACAAGGACATATCCTCATCTATGTTCATAGCAGACTTGTTTGTAATAGCTAGAAATTGGAAGAAACCTAGATGTCCCTCAACTGATGAATGCTTAAAAAAATTGTGGTATATTTACACAATGGAATACTATTCAGCTATCAGAAATGAGGAAATCATTCGATTCTCAGCCAAATGGATGGAACAAGAAAAGCTCATCCTGAGTGTGCTAACTCAGACTCAGAAAGATGCACTTGGCATTTACTCACTTATAATTGGATTTTAGCTATATAGTATAGGATAACTATCCTACAGCTAACACACCAAAGAATCAGGAACATAGAGTTTATTACCTATTAATGGGGCAATTTGCCCTAGGGGGTGCTACCATGTAAGACCACAGTGCAAGAGGAAGCTCTTAGCCCTCATATGACTGTTGAACTGTGAGGGGCTAATATGTAGGGACACTCCACATCAGAAGAGTGGGATGGGTGGGAGAGGGAGGAGATGATCAGAGGGTGGAACCAGGAGGAGTGGAAGGATGGCATTGTGATGGATATGCAACTTGAAAGAGTAAATAACCAAACAAAGGAAAATAAAAGAGTGTGACAGTACTCCTGGACCTAATTCTTTTTTTTTTTTAATCCTACATAATTTAGTTGATGATGCCCAAAATCAGGATGTGACCTCATTTCTTTCAATGCCCTCCCAGTTCTTCGTTGATAGAATGTTAATCGTCAGTGGTTTCCATATATGCTTATTTTGATTTGTCTAGCATAAGTAGAAGGTGCTAAAAATGTAATCTATAACATTTTAAAAAGCCACCTCTATTAATTACAGATAAAATGTACAAAAAGAGAAATTCAAGCTATATAAATTTAATTAAATTCAGGAGAAACATAAGCAGCAAATAAATGAATAAAAACTCCTAATGAAATTCTGCTATACTTAGATCTATGCCTTGCTCAACTACCATTAGTGAAATTTTCTTCTACAGCAGATGGGAACAAATACAAATACCCACATCCAGACAATGTGCTGAGAGTGAAAAATATTGGAACATTCAGATCTAAAAAGATATATCCATCAAATTCCTTATTTCAGACCTTGGGAAACTCTACACAAGAGGAGGCAGAAATTAGGAAAGAACAAGAGTATGCCAAGGACACGAAGACATGAAGGCCTTCTAGACAAATCAGAGCTGTCACACATATGAAATCACAGAGGCTATGGCCAGGTGTGCAAAGCCTGCACGGATCTGCATGGCTCTTAAAACACAAGAAGAGGTAAGTGCACACCCTATCTCCAAACCAGAAGCTATATCCAATTGTTAACCACTGGAAATGAAAGATTAGGTTTGTCAAAGGGTGCCTCACTGGGGAAACCAAATGCAATTCAGTGTAGGCTGAATGCCCAGCAAAAGAGAGCCAACACAAACCAAACTTAAGGGTGTCTTTGGAGGCTCTTTATCTCATAATGATAGGTCAGGGCATTTTTTTTTTTTTAAACTTACAGGTATTTTGCATATATATTGTGGCTTTCAATTTGGGGATTTTATGGGATTTTTGTGAGTGTAGATATGTGCTATTTTCTTGTGATTCTTCTTTGGCTGTTTGTCTTTTTGTTTTTTTTTTTTGGCTTTTATGTTGGGGTAAGGGGTTCTAGACACAGCATTTCTGTGTAGCCTTGGCTGTCTGGAACTGACTCTGTAGACCAGACTGGCCTCAAACATACAGAGAAATGCCTGCCTCTGCTTTCCAAGTGCTGGAATTAAAGGCGTGTGCCACCACCACCTGGCTTGGTTATGTTGTCATAATTTGTTTTGTTTTCTTTTATGTATCTTATTTCATATTATTCTTTAGATGCTTGTTTGTTTTCTAACAAAATACAGAAAAGGGTTGTTCTGGATGGAAGGGAAGGTGAGGAGGAACTAGTTTGAGTATAGGGAGGGGAAACTGTAGTTAGAATATATTGTATGAAAATAATCTATTTCAATAAAAGAAAGAAAGATTTTTTATTCAGATATATATTTTTTAATTATGTTATTTTTTATCACTGTCAGAAGCTGTTTCCTCCTCTCCCTTAGAGCCACATTCCTTTATGGTTATTCTTAATCTGATTTTTAAAAATAGAATATTTGTTTACCAACAAGTAAAAATCATACACTATATGCCCAGTTATGTTTAGAATCATACCTATTTCTCCTTATATTCATAATTACCCTTTCTTCTTTAAAATCTCTAAAATAAATACCATACCTATAAATCAAACAAAACTGCAATCATATATATTTAATTTAGTTTAATTTTTCTACCTGAAGGCATCTGTGAAAGTTGATATTACTCTCAAGCCTGTAATACCTAGTGAAATCCAATGTGACAAAACGATTTTGTGAATTGATCTGGAATAAGATTCCCTAAGATTAAACTGATTTGTAAGTTCAGCTACATCTGTAACTTCAGATAACCTAATCCATCTGTGCTTTGGTTTTCATAACCTTAAGTTTTCTTTCTCTCTGTTTAGTGTTTATATTTTACATCAAGTTACATCTCCATCTCAGCACCCTCCCTCCTCCTCTCTCTGTTCCACCCTCCCACCCTCTGCCCCCTCTCTGAGCCATCCTACTCCTCCAGTGTGGGGTGCCCACACACATCAGCTCCCCTCAGTTCATCTGTCTTTGAGGGCTAAGAACTTCCTTTTGCATAAGAAGAAATGCTCAGCATCCTTAATCATCAGAGAAATGTAACTCAAGACAACTCTGAGATTTCATCTCATACCTGTCAGAATGACTAAGATAAAAAACTCAAATGACAGCACATGTTGGCAAGGGTGTGGAGAAAGGGGAACACTCTTCCATTGCTGGTGGGAGTGCAAACTTGTACAGCCACAATGGAAGTCAGTCTGGCAATAATTTAGAAAACTTGGAATTGCTCTACTGCAAGACTCAGCCAAACTACTCCTGGTCATATATCCAAAAGATTCCTCACCAAACCACAGGAAAATCTCCTCAACTATGTTCATAGCAGCTTTGTTTGTATCAGGGGGAAACTGGAAACAACCCAGATGACTTTCAGATGAAGAATGGATTAAAAACAAAACAAAACCAAAACTGTGGTACCTTTACACAATGGAATACTACTCAGCCATCAAAAACAAGGAAATCATGCAATTTGCTGCCAAATGGATGGAACTAGGAAAGCTCATCCTGAGTGAGCTAAGCCAGACCCAGAAAGATGCACATGGCATGGATTCAATAACAACTGGATTTTAGCCATATAATACAGGATAACTATCCTACAACCAACAGTCCGAAAGGAACAGGAACAGGGACTTTGTTACCTGTTGGTGGGACACATTGCCCTAGGGGAGCTGTCATGAAGATAACCTTAAGTTTTAGGTATCTCATTTTACTTAATTAATAGAATGATGACAGGACTATGTTTTTGTGTGTGTTGTAGGTTTATATTCATGTACTTGTAGATATGTAAGAGTGCATACCTGTGCAAAAGTGGAGATCTGAGGAGAACTTAAACTTTCCTATTTTTTTTAAAGTTTATTTATTTCCTTAAGTTGATCATAGTCCACTCCCTTATTCCCCTCCTGATCCTACCATCCTACCCGCTTCCCTCTCACCTCACCACCTCATTTATTTTTTTAATTTAAGCTGTAATTTCCCCCTCCCCAACAGCTCCCCCTTTTAGTCCAATAAAAGGCTCTTTTTCTTATAACAATAAATACAATACAATACAATAAGAGCAATTAGGCCACAATTATTAAAATTATAAGGTATAACATATGTTCCTAGTCTCCAGTCTGTACATGTTTGTCAACTGATATTAATATTCTATTATATATCCATCTCAATGAATTTAGTTCTATACCTAACTCAGTTTCCATCCTAACTTGCATTACCAACTTAAAAACATCTTCTTAGACATAGAACATCCTTTTCATTTCTAAAAAAATTAAAACTTAACTGTGAGACTATAACTATCTAGTCTTCAACCACCTCAGACACCTGAGAAGGATAAATATATCTGAATAAACATGAAGTGCAGAGCCAGCAGCTTTCAGAACTAAGGAATGACAGACAACTGGTGGCCTAGACATTTCCCAATTTCTCTCAATACATTGGAGCAACTATCTTAGATTAAAAGCTGCTTGCAAAAGGCATGCTGAAATTCATGGTGAATTGTCCTTTGTTATCTCAAAATATATACACTTAAAGGTATGTTTAGCTACAAAATATCAAAAGAATTTGTTTTAAATATCAATTGAAATATAATACTTTTTATATTATAGAAAAGCCCAATTTCCCCCAGGAAAAATATTACCTGCCCAAAACAAAAACAAAACAAAACAAAAAACGAACAAAAGAAAGTGTCCCAGAGTGAGGATTAGGGCAGAACTCTGTTCTTATTTTTCAGGAGATTAAAACATCCATCTAAGGAGTCCAGGGACAACTGGACAATTAAAACTTCAGAAGAAAACAGATCAGACACCAAAGAAGACAAGTAGCCCAGATGACCCAGCCTCACATACTTCCTCAATAGCTGTTTCCTCAAAAATCTACAACTCAGCAACTCAAAATCGCTGAGTGTTCAGCCCCACAGACTGTTCCAGCCAGAACTTCAGTAAAGCCCTGAAGTTCAGCTTCTGTCTACAAACTTTTTAGGACATTTAAATACCTGAGCAGAAAAGGACTGAATATCAAATGATTCTATGAACATGTTTAATTATTTTTCCATTCTTATTTGGGCCCCAAACAGGTTTAAACTGTCCCAAATCAGCAGGAAGTAATTTTAAGAATGGGACATACCATTTCCAGAAGGCAGGGTGGGTGATTTTCCCCCCCTTTGGTCATTTGATGGGTTATAGATACTTGTTGTTACTTAGGGGGGAATTTTACATGTTGTTTAATGGTCTTATTAAGTAGGTTTTGGAGGTTAGACCAAAGAATTTCTCTCTTTTTCTTTTCTGTATCCTTCTTTATCTCCTATTTAGGGGTGAAAAGACTTGAGAAAAATGGGATATAGATATAATATAGGAATGATAAAGAAAAAGTGACAGATTATTGAATATGTTCTTATATCTTTGTATATTGATACAAAATCAAGATTATATTTGGCTAAATCAGTATTGATCTTTGTATATTGATACAAAATTAAGGTTAACTATTTTTAAGTTATTCTACCTAGGTAATGCTTAAAAATGAAATGTGAAGTTTTGGCCTTTTATTAGCAACTGTCATAAACTGTTTAGGATAATTAAGAAATGCAAACTAATAATCATTCAAGTATTTCATTTTGTTAGATACTAATGTAGTCTATCACAGTTATTTTCTAAATTAGTCAGAAATCAAATTGCTAAGAGACAAACAACATTTGCTTATCCAAATATAAGGAGATAGATAGGTGGTCTTCAAAAACCTCAAGAGATCTGTAGAATATGGCATTCAAAGATGATTTCTTAACAAAATTTTTTTGAAATTGAGATATGTCAGCTCCTGACAGCACCCCCCATTCTACTCCAAGATGAATGAGGATAGATGAGAAGCATCAAAGAATCCCCAATTGGATATGGTTAAATTAGTGGCAATCCTATGTCTTGGCCAGAGAAATCCCTTACTTCAACTGTAGACAGAATGTTTTCCAAAAAGGACAAAACTTGGAAGCAGGTAAGTTGACAGCCTAGCTCTGCCAAGGCAGAGTAGGCAAGTCCTTCATAATTCCTGCTTTACAATTAATGTCTGTCATAGATACTAGGCCAAGAGAATGAAGATTGTATCTGTAATCTATGGAGAGAAATTTCTTAGTTTTGGAAGCTGCTGGCCTTGCACTTTCTGTAAATCAGATATATTTAATCTTCTCAGGTGTCTGATGTGGTTGAAGACTAGATAGCTATAGTCTCATAGTTAAATTTTTAGTTGTTTAGAAATTAGGAGGGTGTTATGGATCTAATAGATATTTGTTAAATGGTGATGGAAGTTAGGATGGAAGCTTAATTGGATATAGATCTTTAAATTCATGGAGATGGTTGCATAGTAGATTGCTAAAGTCAGTTGCCAAATATGTATGGACTGGACATTGGAAATATATGCTAAGCCATATGATTCTCACAATTGTGGCCTAATTATTTCTTTTGTTTTGTATTAAATTTGTTATAAGAGAAAGAGACATTTGTTAGACTGATAGGGGGAGATGCTGGGAGGGGGGGAGTTATACCTTAAACTTGGAAAAAAGGAAGCAGATGGGGGGCTGAGGGAGATAAATGTGGGAGGGTGGTACCAGAGGTAGTGAAAGGAGGGGATTGTGATTGAGATGTAACTTGAAGAAATAAAAAACAATAAAATTAAAAAAGAGAAGCTATTAGTTATACCAGCTCCTGTTAGAGATGAATTAAAGTAAGTAGGGTAAATATTCTTTTAATTAATTAATAATACTAGCAACAAAATAAATAAAATAAAATGAATAAAAAATAAAACAAAAACCTAAATAAATCTTTTAAAGATGGACATTTGCATTTGAAGTAAATAAAATTGTAATCCTTTTCCAATCATAAATAATGAAGCAGAAATGTATATAATGTAATTTTAAATGCATATATGTTTGCATATATCTATTTGAGTATATACATAATTATATATTTTATATACAATATATATTTATATGTTATATATTTATCATATATTGTACATTATGTTATATAATTATTTACATACTCATATACACAAATATGCATACATATATAGGTATATATCCATGTATTTATGATTCTGAAAATTAAACCTGTACTAATTTGTATGGAAATATGGTGTTTTATGTACCATTCTGAAGCAAGAAGAAGAAATAGCTAAAATGTTCATGTAATGTAGACTTGAATCTTTTTAGCTCAATCAGATCAGTTCCAGGCCAATGCATGTTGCCTTCCTGTTGGAGGAATAAAGGGGTGGACTACCCTTGAAGAAGCTCAAACTTCTGACCCTGAATTACAGAAAAAACCTGACTATCCAAAACCTCTACATGGAAGGATGTTGTATTGTTCTTGCCCAAGTTTCAAAATATCTTGATGGATTGTAGAATATATTAAACCATTAATATGTTAAAATGATTAAATTAAACAATGAATATGTTAAAGGATTAAAGTAACAATGAAAAAGCAAATGTAATGTCTACCATGGAATTTTTTAGGACACTGTAGTGTATCTGTCTCTTATCTTTGTAGTTTTGCTACAAGGATATTCTTTTCTGTTGCCAGAACATATTATACACAGGTCTTATATCACTGTTAATGAATAGAAAATACTAATACTTCATAGTTTTCTTTTATAATATTATTACTAAAAGTTCTAGAATGCCAAGTTGGGTGCTCCTTGAGCTTTCCAGCTTCACAAAATCATGTTCTTTGGCTTCATTATTGTTCAACTTTTGTTTAGGCATCCATATCGATAAAAGTAAGTATAATTACAAGGATATATCATGATAGCTTTATGTATTTTTATGTATTTACAAACATATATATATATTATTTTCTTTGCATTAGAAATTCAATATCCATATTTCTTTCATATTTTGTCACTCATAGAATGGTTATTCTTATTCTAAGATGATTATTTAAGGTCCACGAATAGATTGCTTTGCACCTTTCATTTTTGTATTCTTTCTTTCTTTCCTTTTGTTCTTTCTTTCCTCCTTCCTTCTTTCTTCCTTTCTTTCTCATATTTTCAGTTCTTTCCTTTTTTTGTCTGAAGCTGGGTGTGTTAGCTCAGTTTTAAGAAAATTTTGTAGGAAAGCTGCCTCTCCCCTCCCACCACTATATAAAGTTACCATTCTCCATTTAATATATCATTCTCCATTTAATAATAAATATATTTATATATTTATATATATATAAATGAGGCCATGGAATTGAGAGAAAGAAATAGTGGTTTATGTCAGGGATTAAAGGGATGAAAACAGGGGAATAAATTGTGTGATAATAATTTTTAAAATTATATATATATATGTATATATAATTTCTAGGACTCTATATTTTCTGGAAACCTGTTAGAAGCAATTGGTAATGAAACAAACTTTAGTACCTGGAGACTGGAAACATAACTTAAAAAAATAATAGAATAGCATCATATTTCTTGAAATTTAAGAGGTTATTCTATTTAATAACCATGCTATGCTTTGAATGATGTGAAAATTTTCAGGAACGCAACATGTGATAATTGCCTATGTATTCTATACTTGCCACCTTCAAATGATTAATGTTATAATATGTCTCTAATTTTCTTTTCTGCTTTTACTATTCTCATTTACTTTTGGGTAGCATGAACCACAGATCCTTAACAGACACTTTTAAACAGAATATATTAAGCTGTCAAACTACCATATTAAAATACACTGAACATTATGAACTACCAAGAAAATGTGAACAAAAACAATTGAGATAACATGTTATAGCTTTAACATGACTATTAAAAAGTTATTTTAAAAATATGTAATTAAGAATATGGGGAGAAAGGAAAGCCTCCATACTCATTCAGTGTTTTAGGGATATGAATTAGGAAATAATTCATGTGAGGAATATTGAGATTTCCTAATAAATATGGAATGGAATTACACACAGACATATGCCAAGATTCATACTGCACTCATTAAATACATTCAATATCCATATTTCTTTCATATTTTGTCACTCATAGAATGGTTATTCTTATTCTAAGATGATTATTTAAGGTCCACGAATAGATTGCTTTGCACCTTTCATTTTTGTATTCTTTCTTTCTTTCCTTTTGTTCTTTCTTTCCTCCTTCCTTCTTTCTTCCTTTCTTTCTCATATTTTCAGTTCTTTCCTTTTTTTGTCTAAAGCTGGGTGTGTTAGCTCAGTTTTAAGAAAATTTTGTAGGAAAGCTGCCTCTCCCCTCCCACCACTATATAAAGTTATCATTCTCCATTTTTTTTGCCTTTCTTACCCCTACTATAATGTTAATCAATTTAATTATTCACCCATTCTGTGCATATATGTTTAACAATTAATGTCAAGTTACAGGAAAGAATTTCTAATGCAAAGAAAATAACAAAAGACAGTACAACATGCTCCTAATTATAACAAACTTACTAAAAGAATAGGATCAGGAATAAAGCTTGGCCAGATTATTTAACAGAAGATAACTCTGAAAATGAATTTGGGGGAGATATAAAGGGACTTAAAAATGTGAAGTCATCTAGATCATGATTTAGAAATGTGTTTCATTGAATTTATGATGAAAGTATTCCAAAATTTTCAAATATTTAAAGCAAATTACAATACAAAAAGATAATATTGCTTTTAGAGTTGTGCAAGTCTCTCTCTTATCACACATAAACACAAAACAACATTTATTTCAGTGATAATGGAGATTTCTCCATTTTTTACAGCCATTGATTTTAAGTGATTTTTAAAAATAAATTTTAAATGAAACTAATTTTGACTAATTTCTGACATTTATGGGACACATTATAATTTCACAAATTTATTTATTTATAAATCAAATTTATATATATATATATACATATATATATATATTGGTTTATAAGATGGCTTCAAGGCTGTGGTTCAGTTAGTCCAACAATAGCTCTCTACCAACAGAAAGTACAGGAATCCATGAGTTGTTCAGTCCATGAGGCTGGATGCTTCAGTTGGTCTTCAGTAGAATCTAGAAATCCAAAGAAGCAGACTGTTATGTCAGTGAAGTAATGGACTTGCCAGGAAGACTAATAGTAAGGAATACAAAAGTAAATATTTTTTCTTTCATATTCTTTACACAGACTGACAAGAGAAGATGTGATCCCAATTTCAGGTGGATCTTCTCACTTTAAAAGAACAAGATTAATTAAGCAAAAAAACCCAGTATAAGTGTACCCAGATAATTGTGTTTCATTTAATTCCAGATTGAGTCAAGTTGATAATCAAGAATAACAATCACATTATATTCTTGTAAATATCTCTGATCTCATAAAGATGCTTTTTAAAAATGTCTACATTTTATTCATTTATTCTTATTAACAGAACTAATCTAATGGAAGTAACCATTTTGACAACAAAGTTCAAATATTTGCCCTAATAAATGAGTAAACATTTTAAGGATTTCTAGTATGAAATGCATTCATGATACTCAAACTTTGCAAAAGAGAAACTCTTCTTTCTTTTATATTAAGATTATCCCCAAACCCAAAAGTTCAATGATTTTAAAAAGTGATATAAAAAGAGACTCTGTCTGAATTGCTAAAAGTCCATCACTTAAGAGTCACTAAGGTCCGTGCAGGACAAGTTCAGTTTAGAGGTTTTTGTCTGAGTGTGCCTGGAGCTACTGTATCACTGGAGACTATTGAACACATAGTAAAATGAATCCAAATGAGTTAATATAGCTACTTTACTATTGAGAGTAAATGTGATACCCAAGTAAATTTACAACCTTGGAAGAAAAACAAAACAAAATTTCAAAAAAAAATGAATTCCATTCTTTCGTTCAGCTCAGAAATTTATTCAGATGTTGTTTACAAATACATAGTAGCCAAAATTCTTGGCTTAACAGTCATGAAAAAAGCTTTTTGAATTTCAATTCTCTATTATTAGCTTCCTATTTTGTCTTGTTTTACTCAAATGTTTACCTCTAAATTACATTTTAAATACTTTTTGTGTTATTAAAAATAGATGGGGTATTGCCAAAAACATTCTTTCTTAAAGGGTTCTTTGCCCTATGACTTCTTTAAATCACATCTGGATAGGAAGTCTTTGCTGAGAGCCTCTGAAAATACTATTCCTCTCAGGGGAAGTTGGCAGTGTGAAAGTTTTCTTTTCACACATCTTATATCATTTCCTGCGCTATCAGTTTCAAGGTTTTCACATTAAAGCATATGGCTCAGATCACTCTGTTTCCCTGCACAGTCCCATTAGATCTTCCCACATCTTGGCTGGCTAGAATAGCTGCTGTTTTGGCCAATGAATCCTGTTTCTCTGACTGAATAGAAATAACTAAAGTCATAATTGATATATTTCAGCCATTGCTAGGAAATCTGTTATGATTGATGAAAGTCCTTTTATTTCAGTGGCTCTAAAACACATTTCTGAAACCCCAGGAAATGGGACATTTATGTTAGTTTTTGATTGGCTGTTTGTATTTCAGGCAAGAAGTAGACACATCTTTAGAGAAATTTGGTCTTTTCTCCGATAAGGACAATGAAGCCACAGGATTATTTCTTCTGTTCCATTTTAGTAATAAAGTAGATCAGGAAATAGTTTGCTATTTATTTGTATATATAAAATCATAAAGTCAATAATGATTGCTTGAAGAAAGAAGACCTGGAGACCTCTTGTATTCTGTTTTCCCTTTCTTTCTTTCTTTCTTTCTTTCTTTCTTTCTTTCTTTCTTTCTTTCTTTCAAATAAAGAGAACAAAGCTAGGTTATCTTATTCATATCATAAACAATGTTCTTTCTACTATAGTAGGTTCCATTTCCCTAAGAAAGAGGACATGTAAGGATTCATGATATTTAACAAAATGATGGTATATTTGAATATATTTGATCGTGGTAATTATGGCCTCAGTTCTTTGAAAAGTACTGAAAAATTAACAGATAATTACTTCACAGTAAAAGAAAAAGAAATGTGTTTACAGAGTAGTAAAAGAATTACACAGCACAAACACACATAGAAACACACATTCACACACACACTCACACACACATATATAAACTTATTTCTAAAAATATAATGCATAGAGAAATGTTAAATAACAACTTCATTTCATTGATTAGAATACACTTTTAATTAAAATTCCAATCAATGCATAGCTTCAACAAATGATTATATTACAAATTCTGAAATGTCTGCTTGTGCTTAAGGTTTGTACATACTAAAGAGAAACATATACACAACCATAACATACATGGACAAGTACATACATACCCTAAAAGTAAGTAATTACTGAACCAAATTAACTTATTATTTTTTAATATTTATATAAGAAATAACAATTTTGCTTTATATTTTTCTTCACTATTTCAAATACAGATTCTAGGTGGAAAAATGCCAAAATGTTTCAGAATCAATTTTTTCCCTACATGATTACACATTCCTTATGATCATTGTTATAGCAGTCAATGTACTAATACACAATTACATTTTAAGTCAGATTAAAAAAATAAATTGACAATTGATAGACAAGAATTATTTTATGCCAAAAATTTTGGCAGAAATTATGAGTTGACAATAATAAACAAGTAATTTAATTGACCCCAACAAAAATACATACTTGGGAGTCTATGAGCATTTGATAAAGCATGAATGTAATAGCAGCTTCCTCAGGTAGACAAGGTCTAGTGAGCTACAGAGTATAAACTTAAGTCATTTTAGATTCGCTGACTTAATAGTTACATCTTTTAGGAAAGTATTTGGAGACAAAATTGACAACAGGGATTCAGGAGAACCCACATTTTTCAGTTAGTCTTCTAGGTAAAAAAGTATGGTCAAATTCAGATAAATAATATTTTGTTTCAGAAAAAGCAATTCCATGTAGATATGGCAGTAAGAACTCCAATGAAAAGGATGTTTCTTCTAAATTTTGAGAAAATTTAATTACAATTCTGAAGTACCTACAATTGTTCTGAGGAGTGTTTGGGCCTAGATAGCACAGCTATTTTTCAGAAGCATAAGTGCTTCAATCACAGAACGTCTATTTGTTCAGTGTTTTCATTCTGTCCTCTGTCCCTTAAATTCTTTTTGTTTCATCTTGAACTATGCTCACTGAGCTCTCTGTGAGAGGTAGGAACGTGTGTGTGTGTGTGTGTGTGTGTGTGTGTGTGTGTGTGTGTGTGTG
>CAJQZJ010032455.1:1618659-1657980 GCA_907164525.1 Lophiomys imhausi
GTGTGTGTGTGTGTGTGTGTGTGTGTGTGTGTGTGTGTGTGTGTGTGTGTGACTATAGAAGTCATGGTGATGTGTTGAACTTTGAAGTACAATAGACAATCAGTTACAATTCTCAATTAGAATTTGACTACTTGACACATGATTTTACAAGGTCACTATGGGGCCAATGAGATGGCTGAAGAGCCAAGTGCTTATCATGCACATCATTAGGATTCCTGAATTCCATATTCACAAATCAAGGAAGGAGAGCACTCGCTGTCAAAATTCCTTTAACTTGTATAGGAAGGAGAATATTTACCCACCCATTCACATATGCACATTACAAACACATATATACACACACACAGAGACACACACATATAAAACAAACACAAACACACTCGCACCACATATCCACACAAACAGTAATAAATGAAAATTTAAAATATCACTCTTGTGAAACTGAAATAATAATGTTTAATTCCCTAAATTCTTTCATAAAATTCATAAAAACTGACAAGTGTTTTCTATATAATAATAGTATTTTTATCAGTTCAGTCTCTTTCAGTATCCCCATGCCTATATGTGTTCATGCATGCAAAACTGTATTTCATTTGATGAGTAATACTTGGGAACATGAACATACTAGTTAGAAGACTCTTATAAAAATTCACAAAAAGTTTAAGGTTGTAAATTTGTATTCTTTTTTTATCGACAGGAGAGGCAAAAGAAAAATAGAACACTAGAGAATGTTCATTTGTTTTGATTTATAAGATGCCACTGTAATTTAGTGAGAAAATTATGAACTTCAATAAATGTTCATGAACTTAACTGTTACTTAAGAAAAATCATACAGTACAAATTAGTTAGTAAAATATTAGAAACCTAATTCTGGTATAAATGAACAACAATGCTTTTGAGTGAAATCGTAGAAAAATACCTGCATGTTGTTGATAGAATCCCGAAGAGTGTTTACTTTTGCTAGTAACAGTTAATAGTCAAAAGACTTCCTGAGATTGAAGTGTGTTTTCTATGATTTAGATGAAGGTTATTTTTAAGTTTCTTATACATATAAAACAAAGAATGACTAACACAATTTTTATGTACTTGTATATCAATAAAAAGTAAAGAAACATCTCATTTTCTCATTATTTCAAAGTTCAGTTTAACTTTGTTTCTGAATATTTCTGATTACATTTCAATGAAAAGAAATATGGCTAAAAAACATAATGTAGCAATGTAAATTGAGTGTGAAATCAAATGTGTTACAAGTTGTCTTCATGTAAGAACAAAACAATAACAGAAAGAGACAGATATAGAGAGACAGATATTGAGGGAGACAGAGTGACAGACACAAAGAGCCATAGAGAGTCAGAAATGTGCACAAATTTTATGTAAAAGGAAGGAATGTCATAATACTAGCAATGATTATTTCCCCTTGAATTCTAGTTCTAATATTTAGTGATATTGACCACAGGTTTATTAAGCAATATGTGATTATGAAAAACATACAAGTATAGCAAGAGAGATGGGAGAAAACTGTAACTATAAAAATAAATCCAAGGGAAAAAAAGAAATGTGTGTATAAAAATATCAAAGATGATTCAGTATTGCAGCTTAACACAGGCAGTATACATCAAGTTCTGTATTTGGTCTTTCCCTATATTTCCCTGAACAGCACATTAGGAATCTTGCAAGTTTTAAAAGCAGATGCTACTGTCAAGGCTGAATTTCCTGCTGCTCTTTTTCCTTTGCATCTAAGAAAGTTCACACTATTTTCTTCAGAAATGTTGGAAATGTACCATATGGTCCCAGTGATTTATTGGACTCGAATTTCTCTACTCACTCTATATCTCTCTATTGTAGATGTCAATCTTTGTCAAGGGCACCATCTGATGTTCTATGAAAACTGCCTTAGGAATAGAAAATTTCCTGAAGTTTTCTCAAGGAGTCCACTGTGAAAACTTCTACTGGCTTCCTTTTAGTTACTTAAAAATCCCCCAAGGAATTACATCCCTTATTACAGAACATATATGCTTCTTAATATGCATATTCTGCAATTTCCTTTTGATTTTTTTGTGTTTTAATGGCAAATTGTCCGAGTGGTAAATTGATGTTCTTTAAAACATTATTGAATTTAACTCAGTTCGGTGCAATGTTTCATCTAGTCATTAGCAAAATTTAAACAGTTTAAAATAATAGTGTAATGATAATTGGAAATATTGTTATCATTCTATATGAGTTTAAAACGAGCCCAGCAACACAGTAGGCCCCTGGGAGCATATGAGGTGATTTTCTATGAGATGCCTAACAGGGGGGATAAGGACACTGAAGAAGCCTCCTTCTAGCTAGGTAGGACTTCCAGGGGAGGGAGGAGGCCAGCAACCCACCCACAAAAACTTTAACCCAAAAGTTACCCTGAATACAAGAATTTCAAGGAAAGATCTACCCCAAAGGAGAGAGCCAACCCCTATCACTACTAACTATACTCTGCCATGCTTAAAGACAGAACATAGCATAACTGCCTTCTGAAAACCTCCATGCCACAGAGGATCCAAACAGAGGCTGAGACTCACTACCAAGCCTTAGGAGGAGGGAATGATGTGGTGGAAGAATGAGGGAAAGTATAGAAAGACTTGGAGGTGACAAGAAATCTGTAGAAAGACCCACAGAGACAACTATCCTAGGCCCATGGGGGTTCACAGAGACTGAAACACCAATCAAAGTGCACACTTGAATTGGACCCAGGTCCCCTAGGCATACAGAACTGATTGGCAGCTTGGTTATGTGGGTCCCCTAGGAAGTAGAGTGGGGTTTGTCTCTGACAATGGACACTGGTGCCTGCTTTTTTTTAAACCAGTTCCCCCTAACTGGACTGTGGTGCATGGTCTCAATGGAAAAAGATGCACTCAATCCTGATGAGACTGGATGTGCTGGGGTGGAAGGAGAGGGGGGCTCCCTTGTTTTGAGGAGAAGGAGAGGTGATAAGGTAAAGGAGGCAGGAGGGTGGAAACAGAAGAGGGGAGGGAAGAGGAGTCTGTTTTCGTTTTGAAGAACATTTTCTCAGGTCTTTGTGCTGAAGATTTGATGCTAAGAGACATATTCCACATATCTTTTAAAGTTAAAAAGTCAAATGCCTACTTTTTGCTATACTTTTGACACAGAAACATTATGTAATTTATGGGAAGGTTGTGGGGTTTTAGTATGTTCATCCTGATTCATTCCTTTCCCATCTTCTCATTCACCAGATTATTTCCATTCATAGTTAACTCATGTTTATTTAAAATTTTATGCTTCCAGGCTCTGATGTTATCTCAATAAAATGCTTACAAAATAATGTGTTGTGTTAGGTGCAAGAAAAGTTTAGATAGCCAATTTTAGGAAGATCCTGGAAGAATATAAGGTTGAATTACATTTTCTCAAGCCAAAGAAAAGAAGTAATATGATTATGCTAAATGTAAAACCTGGTTTGTCCCACTGTTTTTATTGCCACTTTGAAAAATAAACTTTACAGGTGGATCATGGTTCTTTATGCTCATGTCCTCTTTCATGTTTTAAGGGGACAGATTTTGAGATGTGGTGCACAAGAAAGAAATGTTGAATGAACAAGCATCTTTTTTTGAACAGGCTTATATTTTTCTGTATATTTATGAGCTTAGTTAAAAGAGGGATTGGGTTTCCAAAAGCATTTGAAAATAGTTAAATTTCTTGAACCAGGAAAGGTTGGAGTTTCTCAAGAACAAGACAGAAAGGGGTATAATTTTCAGTTGTGTAAGATAACTGAATTCTAAATACATGTAGAGTAATAGACTCCAATTAATGATATTTTATTGTACTCTTAAAAATTGTTAAATCATTTTAGGAAGATCAATGGTCTATTTATTGTTTTATAGCATTAAAATTATTTTAGCTCACCCAAAAGAAAATGTTTGCTTTTAATAAATGACAAAACATATATATATATACATATAAATGATACATACAAAATGACAACACATACACACACACATATATACATACACATACACACACACATATATGGGGGAAGAAAATTTGTTGAGAGAAATAAGAATTAATTTTGAGATTTAAAAATTTTTAGTCAGAGAAATACTCCATTATCCCTGTGTCATTCTAGTCTCATAGCATTATGGGTCTTTAGTTTTTTCAGGACTACACTCTTTCTAAGAGTACTGGTTGACTTGCTTCCTATCTGTGATGTTTTTGAGGAGTTATCTCATTGTTTGTACCTCAGTTTCTAGATAAGAAAAGTGGGAAGAGAACAAAATTCACAAAATAATGAACTATATAAATGGATTAATATGTGTCTAGGGTGTTGTCTTCTCTAGGAAGACTTGAGAGCTCACTGAATTGATTTATTTTTGATTTTTGATTTTTGTGCCCTACATGACCTAATCCTTGCTTTACAGACTTATCTGTGCACATGTGCTGATTCTTCTGTGCTTCATCTGGTTTTCAATTCCTCAAAACATGTCAGAATCTTTTATACATGAGTGTTTTAAAGCCTTTTAGAGTTAATAACCATTTTAACTACCCTTACCTATATACTTTCAATATATTAGCTGTGTCTTTTCTGTGTCTGAATGTGTCTCTTCCTATTTTCCATTTACTTCTATATCAGTGTTAGTTCTATCTAAACTTTTATATACCCTACCATCACTTTTAAAACTCCTGAGATTGAGTGGTTTATAACTAAAGGAATTCTGAACCTGATGATAGGTTTGGAATTCAGTAACTGGCACTAGTACCTGCCTGGCTCCAGTGATGGCAGCCTTGGTGTCCATACAGAGTGATGACATCATGGTGGATGATCAACCACCATGATGTCATCACTGTCCACACTGCCAGACTGGCTATCTTCTAACCTCAATATTCTGGAAGAATATGCTTAAGTTATATCCAAATTACTGCCATGGTTTATTTTTTAAAATAAAAACTGAGAATGTAGCATCCTTCAATACATGTCTCAGTGAAAGTCAGGCAGTGACACAAATGATGCAGACTCTCATTAAATATGCTATAATCTACTTGACACTTTATTTATCCAACCTAGCAAAATTAGTTCTGATATTAGCCAGCCATAAGCCTAGCCAATCTTCATATCTAGCCTAGCTCATATTCACCAGTACAATGGCCTAGATGGGTATTCCCCACCTACACTGTTACCAGAATCCAAGGCTTGGCCCAGCTAGTAGAATCTGATATACTCTCAGATACACTGAATATTCACTACACTAGCCTGACCACAGAATACCCAATCTCCAGGCTAATTCAGATGATATATACTGCATGTTACTTAAATCTGATGAGTCTCTGGAGCTAGCCAGCCTGTAACATATTACTATGCTTTTTTGTTTAGCATTGAATTGGATTCATCCCTCTTCTACCATCTCCACATATTTCATCTGAAATCAATGAAACTTGAGAGACAAGAAAAATAAGTCAAAATTCCTCTCAAAAGAGGAAGCTTAGAATCTCACAACACATATACAATCAATGAAAATGTTCACATGCTCAAGTTTCATGATATAATAATTGTAAAAGATATGACAGTATACCCTACCCCAAATTCAAAAGTCATATATAAATATCCTCCAATGAGAATTTTGGAAAGAAAGCATCTGCAGACCAGAATTCTGATTAGACCCACAAATATTGTGCTTAGTTGGGACTCTTAGAAATTTCATAACCATGCCTAACAGTCATAGATGTATTATAAACAAACAAGAAAATACTTTGTTAGAAAAATATCTCAGTTGAAATAGTATTTGTCTCTGAAGCATTAAGACCTCAGTTTTATTATTAGAACACATATTAAGCAAACAAATAAACACACAAACAACAATTGGCATGCTGGTCATAATAATATTAGTTAATAATTCCATCACTGAGGAAACAGAGATGCATGGGCATGTGGGGCTTCCTGGCTAACCATTAGCATAGCCTTTGAGTTTCAGATAAAGTCAAGATCCTCTTTGAGAAGAGATATTCTCTGTTCCTGAGGGTAATTCCTGAGATTGTCCTCTGGCCTCCAAACACACATATACATATGAACATGAGTACTTTAATACAAACACACATATGTGTGAACACATATATGTACATGTAAACACAGTGCATAAAATCTTAATAAAAAAGGTAGGAAACTAAATGATGATGACCAAAGAAAATATTGCAATAATAAAAGTAACAAATCAGTAGAGAGTAAATTTAAGAAACAAGATTTGATTTAAATAAGATTGGAAACTGTTTTATGCAACTGATTAAAGAAATATATTTTATCCATTTAGGATGGGACAGTACGACTTTGCAACCACATTAGGGGATACTGAACACAGTAACATAGTTAGTCTTTTAAATTTGAAATTTTTTTGAAAGTTTTTCATATACTCCAGGCTAGTCTTGAATTTACTCTATAGTTGAGGATGACCACGAACTTCTGATCCTCTTGTATCTAATTAAATAGTACTGTATTTTTTTTTTAAGTATAAGCAGCCATCAGAAAGCCAAGTATATTTGGCAATAAGGATCAAACACACAGCTTCTTGCATCTTGGCCGGCACTCTACCAATTATGATGTATGATCAGCCAGAACAGTTTTAATATATAACACTTTTAAAAATTTCTGCTGTTTTGTTGATTTTTCTTCATTAAATACTCTAGTGTTATGCTTATTGTAAAATTTTATAGTTAAGAGACCAGGAAAAACTGGCAGAAATTGCTCATAATACCAATATACCCAATGAAAATAAACTTGAAACCAAACATAAGAAAAAAAGCGTATAAATTAGTTGGTTTAGCACTCTAAATTTGATAGTAAGCTACAGGCTAGCTTAGTACATACTAGGCTTTGTTTCACTTGCTTTGATTTTTGCACAGTTGAGTTCACATGTGCTAGGACAATGTGTGAACTAACAGTGCATCTATAGGTGCATGCAATAATTTGTTATTTTTATTCATGAGGTAACAGAACTATTAAAACTCCTAATAGTACAGGAAACAAATGCATAGCTACACTCTTTATTTCTATCCATCTCAAATAACCACACCCAAGCTGATCAACATGAATTTCTCTATCTCTCAAGTGTTTCTTACACTCACTTTATCATTCCTGCCACTATCTTTCTTTATTTTATAATCTTTCAAAGTAGTAAGAATATTTAGACTACTTTAGTAAGAAAATGTAAGCTACTTTTAATTTGCTAAGTAATAATGAAGATTCATGGGACAGAATTGCAAGGGAATTATTGCATGATGGAAGGGCTTGCTCACCAGATTATGGGAGAGAATAATTTTTTTTTCTCTAATTTACACAGCTGAGTGTAGAGTGGCTGAACTTAAGGAGGAAAAAAAGTTGTATGCATGTGAGGCTCGGCAGAGTGGCTTATTCATCAAGCTGAAGTTTTTGATGAGGGCAATAAATAAATCTCTTCACTTCTCATCTTCAGAGGAAAACTGAAGTGCTTTGGGAAATGTACTCAATAATTGTTTCCAGACATTCTTGCTTCTACCAACACCTTGAATATTAGTCCCCATGGAACTTATGCAATTACTAACCATCATGTGAAGTTTCTATCATTTTTCATAGAAAGAACAGAGGTAAATATGCATATAGAGCTTATTTTTTCAAACTGACAGTTGACAGGCAGGTGGAGTTGAATTTAAACTGTGGAATCCTCTAGAGAACCCTAGAATCATGTAGATGTAGACTACATAAACATCACCTTCACAGGCTTTCTTCTTAAAAGCCATATTAACCACTCAGAAATAGTAAATACATAGTTTCCTAGTGATGGTTGCAGTGTCTTTTGACACATAAGTAGAATTTGAATGTAAGGTTCCCAGGGTACTTTACCTTATTTAGTATATGCAGAAGAACTTCAGTGACCAAGGACATAGAATAATATTGATATCTAATTTGTTTGATGAAACATCCCATCACTTGTTTCTCTAAAAACATTCAGAATGCACTCAAACTGAAAGACTTGATAAAGGATCCACAAATAAGAGTGTCTAAATTCTATTTGTATTTCTGGATCTGGGTTACCTCACTCAATGCAATATTTTCCAGTTCCATGAAAGTAAAGTTTTGTTTTTTGTTTTTTGTTTTGTTTTGTTTTTTGGTTTTTTTTTTTAGATGTGGTTTCTCTGTTACATCTCTGGTTGTCCTGTACTAACTCTGTAGATCAGGCTGGCCTCGAACTCACAGAGATCCACCTGTCTCTGCCTCCCAATGCTGGAATTAAAAACGTTTGCAACTACACCCGGTGCATGTAAATTTTATAGAAATTTCCTAGGTCAATTATTCTTTTTGATTGAATAAAATTATATATATATACATATATGTAATATATTTCATGTAATTTATATATGAAAATGTTAATATATAATGTATAATATAGCATATGTATATATATATAAATTCATTGATTAATTCATATCTGACTGCTTCCATTTCCTAGTTACTCTGACTAGAGATGAAATAAAATGGTTCAGCAATTATCTCTGTTATAGGAAGTTGAGTCCTTTGGGTATATGCCTAGTGGTAGTATAAATGGGTCATATGGTAGATCTATTTATTATTTTGTTACTTTTATTTAAGAAACCACATTATTTCCATATTGGCTTGCAACAGTGAATAAGGATTTCTCTTTCTCCAATTCTCTGTGTTAATTGCCACCTACAGCAATAAGGAACTTTTCTTATAGGGCTGAGTGGTGCACTGTCTATGATAATAGCACTACATATTTGATTTCTTGATCATGTTCATGCTAACATGTATGAGGTGAAACTTCAAAGTAGTTTCCAAGTGCATCATTATGATTTATAAGAATGTTGAACACTTTTTAACAGTAGTTTGTAACCATATTTTTTTTTCTTCCACTATCTCTTTGTTCACATCCACAGTCCAGTTTTAATTGGGTCATTTTCTTTGCTCTGTCAGATATATTTCTG
Source organism: Lophiomys imhausi (assembly GCA_907164525.1). Taxonomy (NCBI): domain Eukaryota; kingdom Metazoa; phylum Chordata; class Mammalia; order Rodentia; family Muridae; genus Lophiomys; species Lophiomys imhausi. The sequence continues at coordinate 1,627,612 of CAJQZJ010032455.1, forward strand.
AGAAAAATTTTCTCCCAAACTTCTTGCTGGTTTCTTCTTTATTCAATTGATTGTTACCTTTGTTGTTGAGAAGCTTTATAATTTGATGATATTATATTTGTCTGCCTTGGGGCATTATTCCTAAGGAAATGAAATCCTACACAGAAAGCCTTTTCTAGCACCTGTGCCTTGTAGGTTATTGTCCTTTTTTAATACTAGGAGTTTCAGTGTTTCACTTTCAGGTGTTCGATCCACTTGGAGGTGATTTCGTTTTAAAGTTCTTCAGAGATATAATTTTATGTGTAGGTGTGTTTGCCTGAATTTTTGTTCATGTGTCACATTTTTGCAGTGCTCAAAGAAGTCAGAAAGATGCATTGGTTTGAAGTGACAGATATTTTCTTGCCACTGTGTGGGATATGGGAATGAAATTTGGGTTCTTCAGAAAAGAAGCAAGTGCCTTTAAAATTGAGCTATTGCTCCTGCTTCTGGGAATTATTATTTTTTGGAAGGAGATAGATATTCTTCTACATGTAGGAACCTAGTTTTTCTACCATCATTTGTTGAAAATGCCAATTTTCTTCTAGTGTATATTTTTCCTGAAACAATACCTCTCTTGTTACATTTTAAATACATATCATTTTACCTACAGATAGGTGTACTTCTCACCCACCATCAAGGAATCTATTTTTGACCTGCAGCTGGGTGGGGCTTCTCAGAGAATAGCTATGCTAACATTCTGTCTCTATACAAGCATAGCAGAGTAACATTAATAGTGTCAGGAGTTGGCTCTCTCCCTTCACTATAGCTTGGCTGCCTTTTATGGCCTCAGTGGAAAAGGATGCTCTTAGTCCTGATGCAAGTAGATAGCCTGGATGTGTTGATAAGGGAGGGAGGTTTTGCCTTAAATGAGGAGATGGGAGGAGTGAAAAGAGGAAATTGTTTGTTGTGGGGGGGGGTGAGATCTGGTAGAGAGGAGGGAAGAGGCTGCTATCAGGATGTAAAAATGAATGAATTAATTAATTTATAATAAATTACTACACTGGAAAAGTAAGAATCTTCTATTTTCAAAACATATAGGCAAATTCAAAAGATATAGGTGATCCACAAATCACCAAAATTGAAAGACTAAGCCTAAGATGGTGATCAGCTTTAATAGATACATCTCAACTCTTGCACACACTGCTCTGGGAAGAGTTAAAAAGAGAGAGCAGAAAGTTTTTAGGATCCAGCAGACCAGGATGCCTGATAGTGGCTTTTCAAATGGACCCTGCACCCATTAAATTTCAATAATACAGTTGCCAAATCAAGATCTGAACAATAATGAGTCCAGTTCACTGGATTGATATCACACATTACAGTAAATATATATGCCTAGTGGTAGTATAAATGGGTCGTATGGTAGATCTATTTATTATTTTGTTACTTTTATTTCAGAAACCACATTATTTCCATATTGGCTTGCAACGGTGAATAAGGATTTCTCTTTCTCCAATTCTCTGTGTTAATTGCCACCTACAGCAATAAGGAACTTTTCTTATAGGGCTGAGTGGTGCACTGCCTATGATAATAGCACTACATATTTGATTTCTTGATCATGTTTATGCTAACATGTATGAGGTGAAATTTTATATATATAAAATCCTGATATATATAATACATGCACACACACACATACACACAAACATTAAGAGTCCCAGAGAGAGTTGGGATGATTGAAGAATGTGGGAAATATATATAATGGCAGACCTATCAATTACACCTGACTTCTCATCAGAGACCCTAAAAGTCAGAAGGGCCTAGACAGATATCTTGCAGATCCAAAGAGATCACAAATGCTAGTCAAGACTACTATACCCAACAAAACTTTCAATCACTGTAGATAGAGAAAACAAGACATGCCATGACAAAAATAAATTTAAACAATATCTATGCATGAATCCAGCCATACAGAAGATACTTGAAGGAAAAGTCTAACCTAAGTAAGTTAAGTATACCCAAGAAAACACAGAAAGCAAATAACATCACTGCAGCAACCCAAAAGAAGAGAAGCTTACTTACATATTATCACTACCAACATCAAGATAGCAGGAATTAACAACCACTAGTTTTTAATATCCCTCAGCATCAATCGACTCAATTCCCCAATAAAAAGAAACAGGCCAGCAGAACACATGTGAAAAAGCAATCCATCATTCTACTGCTTACAAGAAACCTGCCTCACTAAAAAAGATAGGCATTATCTCAGAGTAAAGGGCTGGAAAAAGTCACTCCCAAGCAAATGAACCCAAGAAGCAAGCTGGAGCAGCCATTGTAGTATCTAATAAAATAGACGCCAACCAGTGTTAATAAACAGAGATGGGAAAGGACACTTCATATTTATCAAAGGAAAAATCTACCAAAATGACATCTCAATACTAAACATCTATGCTTCAAATACAAGGCCACCTATATTCGTAAAAGAAACACAACTAAAGCTCAAATCCCACATCGGACCACACATTTTAAGAGTGGGAAACTTCAGCACACTGCACTCTCCAATGGACAGATGTATGATACCCAAACCAAAAAGACAAATAATGAAACTAACAGATGTCAAGAATATAATGGGCCTAACTGTTATCTATAGAATATTTCACCCAAACACAAAAGAATATACTTTCTTCTTAGTACCTCTTGAAACCTTCCCAAAATTGTCCATATAATTGGTCACAAAGCAAGCCTCTACAGAATCAAAAAAATTGAAATAACCCCTTGTATTTTATCAGACCACCATTTAATAAAGGTGCACTTCAACAATAACCAAAACAACAGAAAGACTACAAGCGCATGGAGACTGAATAATTCTCAACACAATAATCTCTGGGTCAAGGAAGAAATTAAAAAAAAAACAAACAAATTATAGTATTTTCAGAGTTCAGTGAAAGCAAAGGTACAACATACCTGAATGTATGAAGGCAGTGCTATGAGGAAAGTTCATAGTACTAAGTGCCTTCAAAAAGAAATTGGAGGGGTCCCATGCTAATAATTTGAAATCACACGTGAAAGACCTAGAACAAAAAGAAGGAAACATACCACTGAGTGGTAGAAGGCAGGAAATAATCAACTCTGGGCTGAAATCAATATATAGAAACAAAGAGAACAAAAGAAAGAATCATTGAAACAATAGACAAACCCTTAGCCAAACTAACTAAAGAACAGAGGGAAAATATCCAAATCAACAAACTCACAAAACAGGAAATAAAAACAGACACTGAGGAAATCCAAAGAATCATTAGGTCTTACTTCAAAAATCTGTACTCCACAAATTAGAAATGCTATGTGAAATGGAAAATTTCCTTGATAGATTTCATGTACCAAGGATAGATCAAGATCAAATAAACAAATTGAACAATACTATAACCCCTAACAAAATAGAAGCAGTCATTAAAAGTCTCCCAAACAAAAACAAATAAATAAATAAACAAAGCAAAACTAAACAAAACAAAACAAAAAAAAACTGCTCAGGGCTAGACAGTTTCAGCACAGAATTCTTCCAGACCTTCAAAGTAGAGCTAATACTAATACTCCTCAAACTGATCCACAAAATAGAAATAGAAGGAACACTGTCAAACTCATTCTATGAGGCCACAGTCACCCTGATTCCTAAACCACACAAAGATTTAACAAAGAAAGAGAATTATAGACCAATTTCCCTTATGAACATCAATGCAAAGATACTCAATAAATTCTTGCAACCCAAATTCAAGAACACATCAAAAATATCAGACATCATGATCAAGTAGGCTTCATCCCAGTGATGCAGGGGTAGTTTAGTATATGAAATCCATCAACGTAATCCACCATATAAACAAGCTGAAAGAAAAAAAAAAACATGATCATCTCATTAGATGCTAAAAAAGCATTTGACAAAATCCAAATACCCTTCATGCTAAGAGTCTTGGAGAGATCAGGCATACAAGGACCATATCTAGAAATAATAAAGGTGATATACTGCAAGCCAATATCTAACATCAAATTAAATGGAAAGAAACTTAAAGCATTCCCATTAAAATCAGGGACAAGGTAAGGCTGCCCACTCTTTCCATATATCTTCAACATAGTACTTGGAGTTGTAGTCAGAGCAATAAGACAACTAAAGGAGATCTTACAGTCCCTGGAGAAAGAAATTGAAGAAGATATCAGAGGATGGAAAACTCTCCCATGCTCATGGATACGTAGGATCAATATAATAAAAATGGCCATTCTACCAAAAGCAACATACAGATTCAATAAAATAACTATCATAATACCAACACAATTCTTTATAAACCTTGAAAGAACAACTCTCAAATTCATATGCAAAAACAAAAGACCTAGAATAGCTAAAACAACTCTTTACAATAAACGAATATCTGAAGGTATCATCATCCCTTATTTCAAGCTGTACTACTGAGCAATATTAATAAAAACAGGATGGTACTGGCTTGATCAGTGGAATCAAATTGAAGACCTAGAAATAAACCCACACACCTCCAGTTACTTAATTTTTGACAAAGAAGCCAAAATTGTACAATGGAAAAAGGACAGCATCTTCAACAAATGGTGCTGGTCTAACTGGATGTCAACATGTAGAAGGATGCAGAAAGACCCATATTTATCATCCAGTACAAAACTTCCTGTCCAAGTGGATTAAAGGCCTCAACATAAAACTGGACATACTAAATCTAATAGAAGAGAAAGTGGGGGAAAGCCTGGATTTCATTGGCACAGCTGACAACAGAACAGAACACCAATAGCTCAGTATCTAAAACCAACAATCAATAAATGGGACTTTATGAAACTAAAAAGCTTCTGTAAGGCAAAAGGCACTGTCCTTAGAACAAAATGAGAGCCTTCAAATTTGGAAAAGTTCTTCACCAACCCCATATCTGACAAAGGGCTAATATCCAAAATATATAAAGAACTCAAGAAATTAAACACCAACAAACCAAATAATATGATCAAAATGGGGTGCAGAACTAATTCGAGAACTCACAAAAGAGGAATCTCTAATGGCCAAGAGATACTTGAAGAAATCCTCAACAGCTTTAGTCATCAGGGAAATGCAACTTAAAATGGCTCTTAGATACCATCTCACCCCTGTCACAATGGCTAAGATCAAAATCTCAAGTGATAGCACATGCTTTTGAGGAAGTATGGAAAGAGGAACACTCCTCCATTGCTGGTGGGCATGAGAACTTGTACAACCACTTTGCAAATCAATCTGGTGATATCTTAGAAAACTGAATAGTTCCACCTCAGGTCCTATCTATACCACTCCTGGGCACATAACCAAAGTTTCTCCACCAAACCACAAGGACATCACCTCAACTATGCTCATAGCAGCTTTTTTTCATAATAGCCAGAAACTAGAAACAACCCAGATGTCCTTCAACCTAAGAATGAATAAAAAAATTTGTGGTACATTTACACAATGGATTACTACTCAGCTATCAGAAACAAGGAAATCATGCAATTTGCAATCAATTGGATGGAACTAGAAAATCTCATTCAGAATGAACTAATCCAGACACAGAAAGATGTACATGATATGTAGTCAATCATAAGTGGATATTAACAATATAGCACAGAATGACAATCCTATAACTCACAGAACTAAAAAGAGAGAAACCTAGCATAACTATCCTATGAAAATCTATACCCAGCAGCAAGTCATGGACCCTGTTGCCTGTTAGTGGATCACCTTACCCTAGCTGGGCTACCATATCAAGTCCCAGTACAAGAGGAAGCTTTTGGCTCTCATGTGAGTGATGAACTGAGAGGGGGTGATGTGTGGGGCCTTTCTTTGTCCAAGGAGAAAGAGAAGATAGAGATGGGGAAGGGAGAGAAAGGGTGGGGTCTGGAGGAGAGGACGGAGGAGACTTGATCAAGAGGTAACCTGAAAAAAGAAATTAATAAACATAATTTTAAAAACAGGAAATACAGAAAGAAAAATTATATGTTAAATTAGTTCCTTACTTTTATAAAATATGTTTGTCTTTTCATCTGTGTCCTTCATGTCATTTTAAATATTTTTATATATGACATAGAATGACAGTCTCTTGATAGTTTATGTAACAAACAATAAAATGATTTTTTAGTGCTTATGGCATGTAAATATTATAAGATAATGCCTAACAGAATATGTGGAAAGTTTTCCTGCTTATTAGAAATAAAAAGATAAAATAACAATCATAATAATATTAAAGTAATAGTAGTAATAATGTAACCATTTTCCTGTTTAGCAATATCACAATTCACTGCAGTGGACACTGTCAGCCTAACAAAAACTCATGTTCCTCTGTCACTGAAATTCCATTAGCAGATGGACTTACTAAGAAATATAGAATGCTTCGCCTGCCCTAAGAAAAAATTATCACTGGATAGCAGTACAGTAAGCAAATTATGCCTTCTGAATGAGTTAGCACTATATGCACTGGTACTCTAATTTTGTGTTTAATTGACAGCCAATGGCTTAGTGGTACTATGAATTTTCTTTCTCTAATCAACTCTTCTGGGAGCTGAGTTGTAGCAATTGTGTGATAATTGTGACACAAGGAGCTTAATCAGTCTCTGCTGCCACTTGGTCTCAGAATAACCTTATTCAAGTTTTAATTGTTATTATAGTGAAATTTTTAAATAAACTTTTATGATGCAAAAAGTTCTCTTAAAGTACTAATTTTGCAGTGCAACTGAAGTATAGTAATAATGTATGCATTAATATGTTGGTTTTATAACAAATAGTTTACATTTTAGAGATAGTTTACATAATTTGAGTAATGTTATTTTAAATCATTTGAACAAAAATATAAAATTATTAATATTAATTTAAACATACCATTCTTTTATACCACTCTTGACCATATACTCAAAGAACTTTACATCTTACTAAATATATACTTGCCCACTCATGTTTGTCCACTGATGCTCTATTAATAAGCAGTAGACTTTGGAAATAGTATAGATGTCCATGAACTGATGAATTGATAATGAAAATAGGATACATTGACACAGTACAATAAAACTTATAAATTTAATAAAGGAATTTAAATTTGGTCTTCGTGTAAATGGACAGACAATGCCCCAACTAAACTCCTTATTCTACAAGTAAAACTCCAATGCTAAGAATGAGTTACATCGTGTTGAGTCACTGCACAAAATTCTATAAAACCTTGTAACATCACATGCTATTGTCAAGGCTATTGGTTGCTCTCTATAACTTGATAGTAACACCTATTTGCTGGACACATTACTTACTATTGCCATCAAGCATGAAGAAATCAAGCTAGAGCCCAGCTAGAAGCTTCATTCCTACTAACTACCAATTTTGGTCCCTGAAATTATGTAGTACTTTAGTGCAAGAGAAAATTACTTATGAATATTACCTAACTATTAATCCTGCCACCCAGAATAGAGACCATCCTTCAAGATATATTGGTCATGGGAATAACTCACGACTTTTTTTTTATTGGATTGAAGGCCCATTCTATTAGATGGAACCCATACCTGGCACTGCTAACATGGTCAACAACCTGAGACTAGATAGGTTTATGTGACTAGGAGAAAACATTAATATCAGCTTGCTAATGGGGAATAGAAACAAATGACTCCAAAAGCATATTGCTATACTCACAGATCATACACCACTCAGACCTATCAGAAAAGCTTCTTTTTGCTGTAGATGGTAATTAACAGAGGCACAAAGCTGGAAAATGTTCAGAGAGTGAGACATTTTGGAGTATTCGACTCTAAATCAGATGCCTTTACCACATCACTCCTCTTAAGCCTCATGACCTTTGAGAAGTTTTCTTGGTCAGTGTTGTTCTATTATTCTCCTGATATAATTGTTGTCTCAGAGGCATGCTGCCGATATGTACTATCATAGGCATACTCTTGGAAGCTTCTAATTTCCCTGCAAGATAATCTAGGCTTAGAATATTTTCAGCCTCTGAGTCTTACTGTTGAATAAGCTCACCCTTTCTACCTCTTTCTGAACTCTGGCTAGATAGTTCAATTCAGCTGTTCTGGCTCAAACCCCTCTGCAAGCTGACTGACTCAAACTGGCTTCTCTCAGTTTCTGACTGAATTGATGTGCTTGGCCTCAAACTAACTCTAGGAATCTGTTCTAATCTTCTAACTCCTTCTGATTTACTGGCTCATTCTGTGTTCACCAGTCTCTAGCTTGTTCTCTTTGCAACCTGTTTCTATACAACTGTTCTGTTAAAACTGTCTCCACCCTCTCCCTCTCCCTCTCCCTCCCCGCCCTCTCTCTTTCTCTGCCTCTCTTCTTCTCATGAGAGTTGGGCATATCCTATTCTGATAAATCTTTCCTTGATTTTTCACTTTGTCTCTCAATTAGACATTACTTTCCAACATGGTTGCTTCCTTCTACAAAGTAACTCTATGTTCATTGTTTGGAATTAAAGATATTAAAGGTGTGTACTTAGGACCTGTCTACATTCCAGACAGATCATACAGACCTAGAAGGTCTTTGAATGTGATCATCACAGCCATATTGCTGGATAAATATTCCTCTACTAATTAGGATTGTTCAAGTGACATCTAAAATATTGTAAGATATTTCTCTTTGTTGCCCACCCAGATGGAGGAAGGTGATTCCCTATTGCTGTTGATACTATACACACAGATACAGGGGACAAAGGTCCCTAAGCTGGAATTATGTGGAAGACTTCCTCCATGAGGACTAGATTTCCTAGTACAAGCAGGTATTCTCTTGTGTTCCAAAAGAGGAAAATGACCAACAATCCTACCTACATTGTCTAAATGTGTGGGTCTCTGTGTTAAATACTATCTACAACAAGGAGAGGCTTTTCTGATAACAAGTGATGCACTGATCTGTGCTCACAGCAATGTCTTATTTGGAGTCATTTATTTCTTTGTTTCCTTTAACAATATAATACTAGTCTGTTTTCTCCTAGTTTCATAGACATATCTAGTCTCAAGTTCTTGGACATGTTAGCAGTGACAGGTTTGGGTTCTATCTCTTAGAATGGACCTTCACTCCAATAAGTTTTTTAATTTCCATGATGTAATGCTTATGAAGGATAATAAAGACCAGCATGTCAAAATGACCATACAAATGCCATAGTGTCATACAAACACTGGTAGTAAATCACTCTCTAATTGAACTTAAGAGCCACTCAACAATAGAGGTATGATACCTGTTAAGGGAAACCATGTCAACTACCTATGGTGAATGATGTCATATATCCTAGAGAAGAGCCTATCCTCATATCTTTACTAAACCAACATAAGCCCAAACTACATTTTACATACTTATCTTTATTTCACAGATAAGTATATTCCTCACCTGGTATCTAGAAAATAGTAGACAGATGAAGATCATTACAGAAAAACAGTGCTAATAAAATGCAGAGTTTGGAAGCTAATCCCAATACAATACAACTTCTGCAACTAAGGTTTAGAAAGCATTGAAAAAGAGGGGCCAGGGATATTGTTAGAGCCAGATCAGAATGCTTGTCCTAGAAATGTCAGAAGATAAATCTATAAATGTCATGAACCTGATTGCTAAAACATTAGTTGAACAAAGACAACAATAGAAATGCTAATGTCAGTGGGGGAAATCTCCAGGAGGAAGGCCTCAATGCTACTCAAAGAACTATGGACAAATAAGGAATTCTGAGAGATGTAAAAATAGTCTTCCCCAGGGGAGATCACACAAATTTCTTATGAAATACTAAATAGTCAGCCTTCAAATCATACATAATATAGCATATGAACTGAGTAAGGTGTATTTATGTGCTATATATATATTTTTTACATATATATTTTTTATTCATATATATAAATCATAGAGAACTAGAAGTTAGATAGGCATAAATAGATATAGATGTCACCATGAATTTGAAAGAAATTAAGTAAGGGTGTGAGAGAGAGACATAAGAGAGGAAAGGCAAGCAGTAAATGACATAGTTATATTTTAATCTCAAACATAAAAGAACAAATTTTAAAAATTGAATCTTGATAAAACAAAGTATATCTGCATTTTATTTACAGATGAGTTATATATAATATCTAATATAAAATTTGACTCTGTGTGTAAATTAGCATACAAAATAACAAGGCTCTCTATGGTATATTAAGGCCATTCCATACAAATTTATGTTTGATTTATTCTCTTCACATAGGCTTCTTTTTCATGCCTGTATAGCATTATTTCCTGCTTCTACCCTGCCATCCTGATATTTACTCCCCTCTTTCACATCATGTGCTTTTGTTAACCCTCCTTATCATGTCCCTTAAAGCCTTGTTCTCTCATCTAATGGGCTGCTTCCTAGTTTAATGATTTCTGTGTACAATCTCTGTCACATTAAAATACTCATATAAAAATCAGAAACTAGAAATTAAATTTGTAAGATGACATCTTATACTTCTGTTTCTGAAACTCAGGCACCTCTTCTACTATAATAATGTTACTTGACATTGGTTTGAGAAGTGTTTATTTTATGCTATAAAATTATTTCTAATTATCAAAATTTAGGGTATAAACTAAGTCTTATTTTAATAATTGTTTAATAAAATTAATGTGCTACATATAGTCCTGTACACATATGCTCCATAGGAAGTGCAAAATTATGGTCAACATTACTAGGCATCTTTTGATCAGTATTAATGAATACATAATTTAATGATTTATTGATGATTAATGCATCAAGAGTTCATTATCATTGAGTAGAGTGACTTTTGCAATACCGTATTCTACTTTATTGACCAGCAACTATGGTAACATTCTGAATTATGAAACTAGGATATATCTCGTAGATTTCAAGTGATGTATGGACTATTTTCTTTACAACATAGAAAAATCCTCAGCTGACCATTAGTGTAAATGTATCTTAATCTACAGCTAAATTCCTTCAATATGTCAGAACTTTCATGTGAGGTTAAATAATATATTTGTTAGATGGGTTCATTATTGATCGAAGCTAAAGGCACATGAAGCACAATTTGACAATTTTATCTCCTCTGGAAGATGTCTTGTGCAGTGAATCTAATGGGCCCTTGTATTTGTGAACACTTACCTACAACACAGAAAAAGATGATCTAATGCAAAGGTTGATAATGTCACCTCTTCATTTGCACAATGTAGAATTCTGAAAACCATTTTTCCTTAGACAATTCTCTACTATCAAGATATACACTTTCTATTCCCTCTATACCCTCATTTCTCTGCTTTTATCTAGGAAAACATGTTATTTATTTTGCCTTATGGAGCACTTTGGGAAGAAGTTACTTTATAACATTGTTAAATGAGACCATTTTATTTTGCATTTATATTCCAGAATCTTACACAATTCTCAAAGTGAAAAACAAAATCTTAGTGTGGATTCTCCAATGCTAAGGGACACAATGACTTCTGAAGTTGCTTACTGGCACTATTTCAGTTTTTATATGTGTTGTCCCATGAAGCTGTTTTCTTCACAGCTGTACAGTTTTCTGAAATATTGTATTTACTTTACCTGCTTCTTCTTATTATCTGATTTTATATCAATTTGGACATGTCTCATATTGGGCATCAAAACAAAACAAGTCTATCTCTTTTCTTTCTCTTCCTCCTGGTCCCTAGTGCAGTTTACCAAATTTTATTGAATGACAATGCCTTTTAACCTTTCAAATCTTGTGTGTCGACTCTTTTCATCATACGTTGTGGAAATTTACTGGCATGGATGTCTAGCAAACAACTCATTGAAAATGCAGCTCCATTTCCTGTCTGTTAAAATAATTATCACACTATCTGTCTGATGTTACAAGGTGGGTTAAGGAGGAGATAATTAATGCTTTTATTTAACCTAAGTTATTTAGAAAACAATGAAAACAATTTTACTTATAAGTGTGTTTTCGGGATCCACCATTTGTAATTGGATAACCTGTTAGTATGTTCTTCCCTGACAAAGAATATTTCTCTCACTCTCTGCATTCATTAGTTGCTTGTAGTTCTTTGTGTATAGTTAGATTGAAATCAAAATCAAACAAAAATTTTATATATTCAGAGAATCCTACTATTATTTTGTTATGAAATTGTGACAAAATAAGCACAAAATAGATGAATATTATAGCCATCCATAGTGGCTTTGCAGAGCCATGGAGTTACACAAAATATTACAAAGGAAGATGATAGCTACTGAAAATTAGTCCTGAAACACTCCTACATTTAGAAGTCAAAAGAAGGAACTTCAAAAGTTCCATCCAAATGTGAGACCGATCAATCTGATTTCTGATTAAAATGACATAAACTATTCTATGATTTCAGTCAATCATCAAGTCTAAATAATGTTACTTGTGTTTCACAGAGCTTCAAAGACTGAGAATATCGAATGCATAGGGCAGTTTGCTTTTCAGGGTAGAAAAAACTAACTTGCTAATTTTATATGTACATGCAATATATTAAATAATATGTGATTTGTCTGTCAATAAGTGTGGTATTAAATAATGCAGGTAACAGAACAATATTTTCATAATTTTCCATTAATGAATTAGAGGGATTCTCAATGGTCAGTTGATCAAAGAACAGGCAGCAAGGAGCATGTTCCCAGCTTATCCCACTGTTCATTCAGTGGAACGCCTGTAACTACAGAAACCATTTACTTTTTCTCTGGTTTCTTCACCCGCTGGATTGAGAAATGTATTATGGTAACCTCATGAAGGTGTCTTTTGAAAAGATTGGACAATTCACTATCTCATAAAAATGGCTGACTAAACCTATGAACATCATAGTTAGCTATTAATATTCAGGTAACTACAATTTCCATTCATTTAATGCAATTCTAAGTTGCAATAGATACTTCACAAAAGATGTTATAATGAAATCCTGGCTTAGAGTAATATTGAATGTAAGTTCATGTGTGTGTGGGAGGGAGGGATTATTAGACTGTGTTCAGTGGCAAATATTACTATTAATGGGTTAATTAAAGGAATTGTTTATTTTAAGTATTGTTTTTATTTATGGAAGTTGATATTATTTCGATTGCCTCATTTTATTTCTCTTAAGGTTGATTTAACAAATCTCTGGTATTTCAGCAATATTATTCTGGGAACTTGTATTTTGAACAGTCACTGCTTGTTCAATGTACTTATCTTTTTATTCTGATCTATTCTTCACAAAGTAAATCCTCTTACAGTATCGCCAGTGAATTTCTACAAATGCATTGAATAATTCAGGAAACAGAATTTCTTAGCAATAAAAATATGAATTTGAGGCTGGAGAGATGGCTCAACAGTTAAGAGCACTGGCTGTTCTTCCAAAGGACCCGGGTTCAAATCACAGCACCCACATGACAGTTCACAGCTGTCTGTAATTGCTGAGAGTGGCAGGAAATGCCTTTAATCCCAGCACTTGGGAGGGAGGCAGAGGCAAATGGATCTGTGTGAGTTTAAGGACACCCTGGTCTACAAAGCAGCTCCAGGACAGTCAGGGCTACACAGAGAAACCCTGTCTTGAAAAACAAAACAAAATTCTTGGATATTTTATCCTCTTTAGTCTTTATTTGTATACTATTTTTGAGACAATTACTCTAGACACAAAAATGGCAGGTAAAGAGAAAGTATTATCTGATAAATTTAAATCCTAATCATTCACATAAAATAATGTATTTAAATCAAAAGATCCTTGTATAACTTATTTCATCCTGCTTTTTATGCTTAAGGTTGAATAGTTTTCTATGGTCCAGTGTAAAAATAAAATTAGTGTACAAAAAAATTCTTATTAATCTCAGATGAAAGTGGTATAAAATGCAAACATGATTATGCTGTCATAGTGAACTAATATAGAAAGCAGTGAAATTAATATTTTAAGATGAAAAATTACATTGCTATACTTTGTATTCATAGGTTATTTTGTTCATATAATATCATTTGTATTATATTTTATAAAATTTGTATAGTAATTATGTATAATTAAAACTGTAATAATAATATAATATATACTATATTATATATTCTAACATCATATTCATATTATTTTGTAGAAATACAGTACAATGTTAAGTAGCCTCTGTAATGTTAAAAGTCTATAATGTCTTAGGGTTGTTATTTTATTAAATTATTTCTAATTTGAATAAATTCTTAATAAATTAGAATTATATATCTCTGACATAAACAGATCATCAATATATATTGATTCTGTAAAGATTATATTACATGACCTTAAAACAAAACCACTTAACATACATAAAATTCACATACTATAGATTTCAGCCATTTAAATGGAAAATGGATATATACATTTGTTCATATATATTATACTACTAAAAATTAAATATTGGTTATTTACTACATAAAATCTAATTAATTTTACTATCTTGAAAACTATTACCATGGCTTATTCAAAATTTTATCTTTACCACCAATATAAATCTTGGTATCCATGAATTCCCATTTCTTTTTTTTTTTAATAATTTATTTTTTATTTCTTCAAGTTACATCTCAATCACAATCCCCTCCCTACTCCCCCTTCCAGTCCCACCCTTCCACCCTCCTCCCCCTCAACCCCCCCTCATCCTCTTCCCTTCTTTTACTATTTTTTTTTTTTTTTAGTTTAAGGTATTTCTTCCCCCCCCAACAGCTCTCCCTTTCAGTCCAAAAAATGGTTCTTTTTCTTATAACTATAAACACAATACAAAACAACAGAAATAAATAGGCCACAATTATAAGAGTTATATGGCTTAGCATACATTCCCAGTGTCCAGTCCATATGTATTTGGCACCTGACTTTAACATTCTACTATCTAACCATCTCCATGTGTTTAAAGTTCTATATCTAACTCAGCTTTCATACTAACTTGCCTCATAATTTTAAAAATATCTTCTTAGATCCAGAACACCCTCTTGATTCCTAAACAACTCAAAATTTAACTATGAGACTCTAGCTATCTATTCTTCAACCACCTCAGAGACCTGAGAGGGATAAATAAATCTGATTATATAGGAAGTGCAGGGCCTGCAGCTTCCAGAATTCCCATTTCTTATTCACTATAGCCTTAACAGTCAATAACATAATTCCAACCCTATGCAATTCTTTATTTTAGCTATTTCATATAAGTAGATTCACGTATTTGTCTTCTTTTATCTGGCTCATTTTGTTCAAGCTCCAGTTTTGGTACATATTGAAACACGGATCGTATTTCCATATTCTGTGGCTAAAATGTTTCTTTGTTTCTGTCTCTGTCTCCATCCATCTTTCGTTTCTTTTCTTTCTCTCTGTCTCCTGTGTGTGTGTGTGTGAGTGTGTGTGTGTGTGTGTGTGTGTGTTTGTGTTTTTATGTGTGTGCTGAATTGTTTTCTTTAAAGTTGACACTGTGAGATTGTTTTCCATTTTGACTTTGGAAATAATGATGCAAGGAATATTGATATGAACTTGTTTTTTGTTTTTTAATCTTTGTTTTTATGAGACAGGTTATATTCTCCTATAATTTCCATGTTTGAATCTGAAGTTGTTTTCAGGTGTGACTGTTACTGTAAATAAGGTTTATAAAGGGAAGTACATAAGTTGAAATGAGGTCAGTAGGAGGACCTTTGACTCTCATGAGTAGTCATGATATCATAGACTAGGTAGACCTAAGTATCATCTTAGAAGAGGAGATTCTTATACGCAAATGCAGCAAATTCATTTAGATAAGGAGGAGATGATAAGCTAAAGCCACAGAGCTAGAACTCAGACCTTGATTTCTGAATGGTGAAATGATAATTTAGCATTAAACCCTACTCTATGTGATGTTTTACTATTGGAACTTGCTAGGACAGATGCAGACAGATTTTATACTATGTATTTAGAAAATTACTTTCTATATCATATGTTAATTTTGTGTTTAAGAATTTAATGGATTTCTCATTCTGACTGTAAACACTAAGGATTTACCTCACATAGAGGTTTCAAGTAGTGTTTTTGGATAAGTTAGATACAATAGTAATCTCCTTGTTAAGAATATTACTATCAAACAAAATGACATACTTGAATGACTATTTGTTTGCATTTCTTAATTATCCTAAACAGTTTATGGCAGTTGCTAACAAAAGGCCAAAACTTCACGTTTCATTTTTAAGCATTACCTAGGTACAAAACCCTAAGAAGAGTTAATCTTAATTTTGTATCAATATACAAAGATCAATACCGATGTAGACCAAAATAATCATAA
This sequence comes from Lophiomys imhausi, assembly GCA_907164525.1. Classification (NCBI taxonomy): domain Eukaryota; kingdom Metazoa; phylum Chordata; class Mammalia; order Rodentia; family Muridae; genus Lophiomys; species Lophiomys imhausi. The sequence continues at coordinate 1,643,781 of CAJQZJ010032455.1, forward strand.
TTTTGTATCAATATACAATGATCAATACCAATTTAGCCAAGTACAATCTATATTTTGTATTAATATGCAAACATATAAGACATTCAATAATCTGTCTTTTTATTCTTTATCATTCCTATATTATGTTTATATCCCATTTTTTCTCAAGTCTTTTCACCCCTACATAGGAGAGAAAGAAGGACACAGAAAAGAAAAAGAGAGAAGTCCCTGGGTCTAACCTCCAAAACCTATTTAACAAGACCATTTAACAGCTTGTAATCTCTCCCCCTAAATAACAAGAAGTATCTGTAACCCATCAAATGACCAAAGGGGGGGAAATCACCCACCCCACCACCCCACCTCCTGGAGATGGGACATCACTCTCTTAAAATAACTTCCTACTGATTTGGGATGTAGTAAACCTGTTTGGGGCCCAAATAAGGATGGAAAAATCATTAAGCATGTTAATAGAATCAGTTTATAACCCTACCTCTTGGCAAGAAAAATCCCTTGCTTCAATTCTAGGCAGAATGTTGTCCAAATAGGACAAAACTTGGAAGCAGGTAAGTCGATAGCCTAGCTCTGCCAAGACAGGGTAGGCAAGTCCTTCATAATTCCTGCTTTACAGTCAATGTCTGTAAGAGAAATGGGGCCAAATGGATGAAGATTGATGCTGTAATATATGGATAGAAATTGGGAATTCTTAAGGCTGCCACTGGTTTGTCATTTCTTAGTTTTGGAAGCTGCTGGCCCTGAACTTCCTGCATAATCAGATATATTTATCCTTCTCAGGTCTCTGATGTGGTTGAAGACTAGATAGCTAGAATCTCATAGTTAAATTTTGAGCTGTTTAGGAATTAAGAGGGTGTTCTGGGCTTTTTGTTGTTCCATATGAAATTGAGGATAGCTCTTTCTAAGTCTATAAAAAATGGTATTTTGATAGGAATTGCATTGAATCTATATATTGCTTTTGCTAGGATAGCTATTTTATTATGTTGATCCTACCTATTCATGAGCATGGGAGATCTTTCCATCTTCTAAAGGTCTCATCCATAGCTAAATCAATCCTGTACAAATAAAAAAACATCTTGAGGTATCACCATCCCAGATTTCAAGCTGTACTACAGAGCAATAGTTGTAAAAACAACATGGTATTGGTATAGAAACAGACCATTAGATCAGTGGAATCGAATTGAAGATCCAGAAATAGACCCACACACTTATGACCACCTAATTTTTGACAAAGAAGCCAAAACGGCACAATGGAAGAAGGACAGCATCTTCAACAAATGGTGCTTGTCCAACTGGATGTCCACTTGTAAAAGAATGAAATTAGACCCATACTTATCACCTTGTACAAAACTTAAGTCCAAGTGGGTCAAGGACCTTAACATAAGGCTGGTCACACTAAATCTACTAGAAGAAAAAGTGGGAAAAACACTTGAACTCATTGGCACAGGTGACAACTTGCTGAACAGAACATAAACAGCTCAGGACCTGAGATCAACAATCAATAAATTGGACCTCATGAAACTGAAATGCTTCTGTAAGTCAAAAGACACTGTCATTTGAACAAAATGGCAGCCTAGAGACTGGGAGAAAACCTTCACCAACCCCACATCTGACAGAGGGCTAATATCCAAAATCTACAAAGAACCCAAGAAATTAAATACCAAGAAACGAAATAATCCAATCAAAAAAATGGGGGACAGAGCTAAATAGAGGATTCACAAAAGAGGAATTCCTAATGGCTGAGAGACACTTGAAGAAATGCTCAACATCTTTAATCATCAGAGAAATGCAACTCAAGAATACTCTGAGATACCATCTCACACCTGTCAGAATGGCGAAGATCAAGAGCTCAAATGACAGCACATGCAGGCAAGGGTGTGGAGAAAGGGGAACCCTACTCCATTGCTGGTGGGAGTGCAGGCTTGTGCAACCACTATAGAGGTCAGTCTGATGATATGTTAGAAAACTTGAAACAGCTTTGCCTCAGGACCCAGCCATACCACTTCTGGGTATATACCCAAATGTCTCCTCATGGAATCATAAGGAAGTTTCCTCATCTATGTTCATAGCAGCCTTATTTGTAATAGCTAAAAACTGGAAACAACCCAGATATCCCTCAACCAAAGAATGGGTTAAAAAACTGTGGTACAACTACACAATGGAATATTATTCAGTTATCAGGAACAATGAAATTATGCAATTTGCAGCCAAATGGATGGAACTCGATAAGCTCATCCTGAGTGAGCTAACCCAGACTCAGAAGGATGCATATGACATCTATTCACTTGTAGTAAGATTTTAGCTATATAGTAGAGGTTATCAATACTACAACTAATACACCAAAGGGAACATGGGAATAGACTTTTTATTTTTTAATTTTTTATTTTTATTTTTTTCTATTTTTTATTCTTTTTTATCTGTCCGTCTGCTTATTTGTTTGTTTGTTTTTTAGTTCTTTCTCCCGGGCAATGAGACACTTTTCACTGGTGGTACTGCCTGGTAGACCCCCAATGAATGAAGAGGCTCTTGCCCTCATATGACCTCTGAACTGAGATAAGGGACTATTATATAGGGACACCCCACCCCAGAGAAATGGGATGGAAGGGTTAAGGGGTAATGAAAAAAAAAGTGAAATGTAGCCTTTTGCTACTAATTGTCATAAACTATTTAGGATAATTAAGAAATACAAACTAATAGTCATGCAAGTTGGTCATTGTGTTAGGTACTATGACAGTCTATTATAGTTAGTTTCTAAGCTAATCAGAAACAAAGCTGCTAAGAGACAATCAACATCTGCTTATCCTAATATAAGAGATAGATAGGGCTTCTTCAAAACCTCAAGAGATCTGGAGAATATGGCATTCAAAGATGTTTTCGTAACTTTAGATTTTTTTTTTTATATCGAGACATATCAACTCCTAACAGCACCCCCTATTCTCCTACAAGTAGAAGAGGAGCATCGAAGAATCTCCAGTGGGAGATGATTGAATTAGTTGCAAGCCTGTCTCTTGGTAGGAAAAGCCCCTTGCTTCAACTGTAGACAGAATGCTGTCCAAAAAGGACAAAACCTGGAAGCAGGTAAATTGACAGCCTGGCTCTGCGAAGACCGAGTAGGCAAGTCCTTCATAACCCCTGCTCTACAATCAATGTCTGTCAGAGAAACGGGGCCAAACGACTGAAGATCGATGCTGTAATGTATGGAGAGAAAATGGGAACTGTCCAGGCAGTCACTGGTTTGTCATTTCTTAGTTTTGGAAGCTGCAGGCCCTGCACTTCCTATAAAATCAGATATATTTATCCCTCTCAGGTCTCTGAGGTGGTTGAAGAACAGATAGCTAGAGCCTCATAATTACATTTTGAGTTGTTTAGGAGTCAAGAGAGTGTTATAGATCTAGGAAGATGCTTTTAAAATTGTGTTGCAAGTTAGTATGAATGTTGAGTTAGATATAGAACTTTAAACTCATGGAGATGGTTAGATAGTAGAATGTAAAAGTCAGGTGCCAAATACATATGGACTGGACATTGGGAATGTACGCTAAGCCATATAACCCTCATAACTGTGGCCTAATTACCTCTAGTGTTTTGTTTTGTATCTACTATTATAAGAGAAAGAGCCATTTGTTGGATTGAAATCAGGAGCTGTTGGGGGAAATAAGATATACCTTAAACTTTAAAAAAAAAAAAAGGGAATAGGATGGAGGATGGGGTTTGAGGTTGGGAGGGTGGGACTGGAAGGGGGAGTAGGGAGGGGACTGCCATTGAGATGTAACTTGAAGAAAAAAAAAACAGAAAACAAAACAAAACAACAACAACAACAACAACAACAAAAACAAGACCTACACACACAAAAAAAAAGAGGGTGTTCTGGATCTAAAAAGATGTTTTTAATATTGTGATGCAAGTTAGGATGGAAGCTGAGTTGGATATAGAAGTTTAAGCTCATTCAGATATTTACATCATAAAATGTTAAAGTCGGTGCCAAATACATATAGACTGGACATTGGGAATATATGCTAAGCCCTATAACTCTCATAATTGTGGCCTAATTATTTTTGTTGTTTTGTATTGTATTTGATTTTATAAGAGAAAGAGCCATTTGTTGGACTGAAAAGGGAAGCTGTTGGGGGGAAAAGATATACCTTAAACTTAAAATAAAGGAAAGAGATGGGGGGTTTGGGGGGGAAGAGGGTGGGAGGGTGGAACTGGAGAGGGGAGTAGGGAGGGAATTGCAATTGAGATGTAACTTGAAGAAATAAAAAGCAAACTTAAAAAATCAAAAGAAGAAAACAAAACAAAAATAATATTACTATCCAAAAGATTTGAGTGCTATACATAATGTATTTGATTGCAATAGTAAGCAGAACATATTCATTCTATCATTTATAATATTTGAGAAACTTTCATACATCTTTATTCCTTATGTTAATAAAATTAGAAATGTCTCTAATGTAGTGTTAGTATAGGTGACTGTACCATGCATCGTAAAAAATTAGTATAATCTTCCTGTATTTTAATCTGTCCTGTACTCCTGTAATTGTTGAACTTAGTTTGTCTACTTCAACAATAGATAAGAAGAGACAAAGAATGTGCTTTTACATATCATGTACTACTTTCATTTATTAATTCTGTTATTCAACAATTTGTTTCTTTTATATATTGTGTTCTGATTAGCATCTCCCTATACTCTTAAATCTCCTTCCCACCATATGAACTCCACCTCATCCCTTTTGGTCCTTTTCCAGAATCATGACTTTTGAATTTGTTTTGTGATCCACTTAGTTTATCCTGGAATATCTCAGTGAAAATTTCTGTAGTGATTTGAGTGAGAATAGTCTCCATAGGTTCCTATTCAATGGGACAATTGGAGGACAGGATGTGTGGCCTCATTAGCGGCTGTCAGTCACTGGGGTGTGCTTTGAGGTTTAAAAAACCTCTCTCTCTCTCTCTCTCTCTCTCTCTCTCTCTCTCTCTCTCTCTCTGCCAGATGTCTGAGATCAGATACAAAGTATCAGCTACTGCTCCAGCATTGTGCCTGCCTTCCCATTCAGATCCTATGCTACTTTGTTCATGACCTCTAACTTTCTGGAAAAAGTCCCTAAATTAAATGTTTCCTATTAAAAGTTGTCCTGGTCGTGGTCTTTCTTCATAGCAATAGAAAAGTAACTAAGGTGATTCGACTGGAACAATTCATTGATGCCTGTAGAAGTCATCAGTGAGAAAACAATTATTTCCCCATCGTTGGATACATTAGTAATAAGCAGTTAAACAATGAGGTATAGGTCCTCTAGAGCCACTTTCCTATCCAAGCCTGACTGACAGGTTTGTATTTGTATATACCCAGAGCTGTTGTGAGTTCCTTATTGCAATGAATGATCCTAAACAGAGGATGGCATTTAACAGCTCCTACTGCCTTCTCTTCTCCAAAGTTTTCTGAAAATAAAAGAGAATAGTATAAGTATATTATTTAGGGCAGGGAACCTACAAATCTCATGTTCTTGGTGCTTTTATTCAGTCATGAGTTTTTGTATTGAGTGAGGATGCTTTTCTGTTTAAAACTAAAAGTAGCATATAATATATATATATATATATATATATATATATATAGTTGTTGACATGTAGAAAGGAGTTTGGTGCTATTTCAGTTTGTTAATCAACAGTATTGACTGGCCACCCTGGATCCTATTATTTCCCTTCCATGAGCTCTTGACCAGGTTTACAGTACTAGGCATTGTGTCCTTCCAATGGAACTGTTATCAAATCCAATCAGGAATAGGTTATCCCCATAACTGTATTAGTACTATTGCAAAAATGAGTACAGCTGGCTTGGTAACTTTGAGAACTATGAAATGTAGATAATATGGTAGAAAAGATTCAAATTTATAACTTTATATGATATATCTAAAGCATATGATGTCTTTAGCAATAGTATCTTCTTGTCTGGTTCTCGTGCACAACCAAGAAGAATGACAAGAACCTGTGGCATTAGGGATCTCTGCAGATACCCTAGCTAGTAACTAATAATGAGATGTATCACCCTACACTGAATCTTTTAGTTCATAAGCCATGGCTTCCAGCAGCAGCTTTGCAACCCGTGCAAGATACCTTTCTTTATAATTATTTTTAAATATGCTATATTAAACCATATATATGTGGTTATTAATCATAAGCAGTTATAATAGTAATTATATATTTATTATTAACCTTATATCTGGTTAAATATATCATACTTATGGTTAAAAGATAGTAGGTTTTGATGTCACTATTTTACCCCTTTTATTTTGGTTATTTCACCCCCCATTCATTTGTTTTACCATTACATCTCCTCCCTGCTTAAAACATTCCAACCCTATCTATTTTAGTAGTATCTCCATTTGATTATGGTGCTCCTCCCTTAAAATATCACCCTCCTAATGGCCTCTTTCTAGCTTCCTGGCTTTTATGATTACTCCAGTTTGAAAATGAAAATGTGGTGATTACATTCACATATGAGGAAGAACTGGAGGGTTTGATTTTCTTTACTTATATTACCTTGAGGAGTATAATTCTCTTCCAGTTCCCAGATACATTGTTTTGGTGCTATTTAATCTGTGTGGCCACAAAATGAAAAATCTCAATTAATTTACTAGTGGTTTAGGTGTCATATTCAGAAGACTTCAGATAGTCTGATATACTTATCTATATTTCAGACACATGTATATGGGTTTCCAGAAGCCTCTAGAAACCAGATAGCCTCCAGACTGGAGAGTCAGAAAAACCAATGGCTGAACCACAGAGGCCATAAGACTATGTATAAGGGAACATTTGCAACTCCAAATAAAATGGACTGGCCTGGCAGTGTCTGCATCCCTCATTACTGTGGTGCATAGCTACTTAAAGGATAAAGAATATAGAATAGCTTAAAATGTATTATGCTATAGGCTATCAATTGCTTACTTTTGTTATGATGAGTATTGATGTTGCTAATTTGACACAGGCTAGCATTATCTAGAAAGAAGAAATTCGGATGAGAAAAATGCCTCTTTCAGGTTACTTTTAGCAGGCTTGTAGGGCATCTTTTGATTAAGTATTGATGTGGGAGAGCTCATCCCACTCTGAATTTGGTTACGCCTGGGCAGGTGGTCCTGGGTGGTATAATAAAGCAGACTAAACAGGCCCTAAGGAAGATGCCATTTAGCAGTGTCCCTCTATGGGCTCTGTTTCAGTTCTTACCTCTAGCTTCCTTCTTTCAGTCATTGTTCTGACTTCCCTAACCGATGAAGTGTGATCTGAGAGTTGTAATATGAAATGAATCCTATCCCTGCACTGGAAAAAAATAGATAGAAATCTAACATGAAATTGTATGCCAATAGGAGACAACGGCACAAAATCTCATTCATTGTGAAGGGAAGACATGAGTAGGAAAATCAAGATTTCTCCTTCAACTTTATTATTCTATACAACCTCTAGCCTGTGGGGTGATCTCACTTCATTCAGGTAATGACATACTTCATAGTCTTATATAGTAACATTCTCATTGACAAACAAATTATGCCTTACCAAATCCTAAATATGACTGACTCCAGTCAAGTTGACATATGAAACTAACAGGATATAACCCCATACAATTTATTATATTATTCTTTATTCCTTTGAATATTTATATCTTAATTTGTTCTAAAAATACATTTCACATATGTGTAATTTTGCATAGCATATGTCATTTTCTTTTCCAGCTTTTAGTGCTATTGCCTAGCAATCAGATCACTTAAAATAAATGCTGCAGAGAGAATAAAAGATCCCATTAAAGTATAAAAAATTTTACCACTTTTTGTATACATAATTTAGTTTCAAGTGATTTTTAATAATTTGCATAGTTTTGGTGTTTTCCTTGTGCATAAAAATTGATTATTATTTTTAAATGTTGTATGTTTTGTTTGCTTTGGTGACTATTGCTCCACGGATACAAACAAATAATTTAATTAGAAAAAAAATAGTAAATTGTCTAGGGAGATGGTTTAGTCAGGAAAGGGACAAACTACTATGAGGACCTGAGTTTGATGTTACAAGTTTCATGTAATAAAAGTGCACAGGAGAGCACATACCTGCATTCCCAGTGTTGAGGGGGGACTGACAAAAGGATACCTGTGGCTTGCTGAACACCATTTAAACTGATTAAGAGTGATTCTCGTTAAGTAAAATAACCTGTCTGAAAAAAAAAAAAAGGTAAAGAGCATGTAAATAAGTCACCTTCTGGTCTTCAGTGAGACTGAAGAAAGGAACATCAGACGTCTGCACACACATGATCATACACATACAAAAGAAAAGGTATTGGAAGAGATGAGTTTTACTTTGAGTTTTGTTTCTTTTTTCTTTCTGAGAGATTATTGTTCTAGACTCTCTGCAGTCCAATGTCTGAAGCCATTAGTATAGACATAGAATTTGGTTTTGAGTCATTAAAACAAGACTATAAATCTAGTCCTTATTACTCCATCCAACTGGAAGAAGAAATGTCAAGACTATAAGCGTGTATAAAATTTGATGGATCATCAAAAGGAAACTTCAGAGGAAGAACAGCCATCAGGAATAAAGAGGAGCAGTCCATCATGATAAAAGTATAAATCAATCTAAAATATAAAATGATATGAAGTATTTATAGTTTTAACAATGAAAATGTAAAATATATGAAGAAAATAAAATAGAGAGCACACAAAACAAGCTAAAAGAATTTTAACATTCTTCTCACCAAAGTTCTTTTAATGTGTAAATAAACATGTCATTATCAATATGATCATATACAAAAGGGAAATTGTAAACTACAGAAATGAGTGTTTATATTAACAGTTAATTATTTTCTAAATACATCTAAAATTGCAAATGGTGAACATGTAGATATTCATCAATGAAGAATATTTTCATAGTTTGAGCCTCAAGATATCTGAAATCATATATTGAAACCATAGTCTATTTCTAATCAAATTTATATTCAAATGTAATTAATACAATTACTCTAAAAAGTTAAGAACATATGTCTCTGTGTGCCATAATGCAAATTTTGACAATTTCTTATATCCCTAGTTTTCTGTGTGATCAGTCTTACTATTTGTCAAGTAAATTTACATTTCAAATAATACAGTCTTTAAATCCTTTTTACTTATTTGTGTATGTGTGAGTTTGTGCACTAACATACAGTGTGTGTGTGTGTGTGTGTGTGTGTGTGTGAGAGAGAGAGAGAGAGGTGTGTGTGTGTGTGTGTGTGTGTGTGTGTGTGTGTGTGTGTGTGAACATACACTGTGTCCATGTCAGAGAAAATCTGGTGGAATTTGATCATCTCCATGGACCATGTGAGTTCCACACACAGGACTCTGAAGATCAAGCTTAACAAAAATTACCTTTACTCACTGAACTGTGTTGTCAACTCTTTTCTTTTTCATTTTTAATCCATTTTTCATTTATATTTTAATTTTACCTTTAAACTTACAGTGCTTGTTTCATGCAAATTTCATGTAATATTTCTTTTGAGGTTTCTTATCAACAGTGCTTGTCATTTATTTTGTTTTTGTTTCTTTTTTAAAATGTTTGAATATTTATTTTATTTTTTAAACTTATTTATTTATTGCTTCAGGTTACATCTCCATTATAGTGTCCTCTTTCTACCCTTCCCAGTTCCTTCCTCTCACCCTCTACCCCTTAACCCTTCCATCCCACTCCTCTGGAGTGGAGTGTCCCTACATAATATTCCCCCACCCCTGTTCAGCAATCATATGAGGGCGAAGAGCCTCCTCATACACTGGGGGCTTACAAGGCAGTACCACCAGGGAAACGTGTCTCATTGGCAGGGAGAGAAGGGTATACATCCAAATGACTCCTCACCGAATCACAAGGAAGTTTCCTCATCTGTGTTCATAGCAGCCTTATTTGTAATAGCTAGAAACTGGAAACAACCCAGATGTCCCTCAACTGAAGAATGGATTAAAAACTGTGGTACATCTATACAATGGAATATTACTCAGCTATCAGAAACAATGAAATTATTCAATTTGCAGCCAAATGGATGGAACTAGAGAAGCTCATTCAGAGTGAGTTAACCCAGACTCAGAAGGATGCACATGGCATATATTCACTTATAGTAGGATTTTAGCTATATAGTACATGATATCTATACTGCAACCAACGCACCAAAGGGAACATGAACATGGACTTTTTGTTTAATTTTTGTTTCTTTTACTCCTGTTCCTTCTTTCTTTCTTTCTTTCTTTTTTTTTTTTTTTGCTTGTTGCTGATAATTTCCTAGAGGTGTGCAATTAAATATGATTATGTTTATGTCCCATTTCCCCACTCCAATTTCTCACACATACCCAGTAACATGTTCCCATAAATTAATGTCTTCAAATATTTCTTGCAAACTTTCCCAATACATTTAGTATTGTCCATATGTATATGCTACAGGTCCACTCCCTAATGTATGGGAAGCCTACTGGTAGCTACTTCTCCATAAATAATGCTTCCCCAATGACCAACAGAAACTATGAACCACCAATAGCTCATAGTCAGTAGCAGGGCCTGGGTATCATCTACTCCATCTATGCTATGATTATGCTTCTTTTTAGAACATGAGTAAAAATGTATAAAACTTCCTTGAAGTACTTATGCATTGAAGAGAATATTCGATATTCTATTGAAACATTGTTTTGCATGTATTCTATGTACTATAAAATACAATTATCATTTTTCTTGCTTTTTTCTAACTTCCATCTGCATGTTTTAATCTATGTGCTTTATATAAATATAATATAAACCCCTTTCTTTTAGGGAATCCAAACAGAAGTACATAGGGACAAAGCGTACCTTTTTTTCCCATTTGAAATTAAACACTCAATGAAAGAACATCTAATCATCTCTAAATTGAAGTCTTCAATGCTTTTCATTACTGATACTATTATGTTAACTTATATATAAGGTGGAAATTATCCTATAAGTATAAATTGAAAACTAATTATAATTATTATTCAATTTATAAACTAAAGTGACAAAGATGGTCAAACAATATAAATGTATTTCATTATATTATAATATTTAAGAATATTTTACCCAAATACAAATGGACCATAATCTTCATAATGTGGAATAAAAATGTAACCTCTGATCTGATAATTACATTCACTAAAAATACACACACATCATATTACATTAAAATTGGAATGTCTTTAATTATGCAACATTGATTGAGATACCAGATATCATAATTGCTACTTAGAGATAGCTTTCAGAATCTTTATTAAATTATACTTTATTATATTATATATTTTCAATGAAATTTTGAAATCCATATTATATTTCATATTCAATCATTCCAGGAGTCATTTTTGAAAAGCAAAAATTTCACAATTTTAATGATTGAAATTTCCATTGTATTCTTAGTTTATATTTGGTACCTAGCCAATTATGTATCTGCCTTTTCCTGTGTCTACTGTATTCTGTATATAGAATTGCATTTTTAATTTAACTGATTTTTTTAATGAAACATCATCATAGAATAGAAGAAGAATTCTTGAATCACTATTGTGTAATTCATGCCATTTTATTAGTTTAAAGGATCAAATGAAGACATGGAAATTCTTAATTATTGTATGATCAATTATATTTCTCTACACCAAGATATCAAATTAGTGTGATGCATAAAGCAGCCATCTGCTGTGCTGCATGCTTCTGTATAGTATACTTGTTCCCTTTATTATAATTTTAGCAAAACTGTGTGTGCAGTCATGGATAACTTCTTGGGAACATTTTACTTCCAGATGAAGGTTTATGAGAACCCGTTTTTTTTTTTTTTTCCTGATTCCCTTTGCTGTTTATTCAATTACAAGAAGAAATTTATTGAGTATTTTCTATGCAAATAACTTTGTACTTACATTGGAATGTAAAAATAAATACAAGGTTTGTTTTTACTTTCTGGAGTAGTAATGTATTCTGGAGTAATAATAATTGTAGCATTCAATATGAAGTGCTACAAAACTAATTGCTAAGTAATAGGACACATGTACAGGGAGAAAGTTTGAGAAGTGATGAGAATTCTAGATTAAACTAGATTTGAATAAAAAGTGAATTATATCAAGATATTAGGAAAATTAGATGCTTGAATAATGCTTTTGAATAATTTTAGTCACTATTCCATTTAATACAATAAAATGATAATGTTGGCAGAGATTATTTTATAAGAGGAAATAATTTTGTAGATCTTAATGATTTAACAAATGCAGATACTAGGACAAACAAAAGTGATAACTTTTAAAAATTTATAATTCTCCTGAGATGCGTACCAAATAATCATTGTGTATCTAACACATATGAAGACAATAAATCCAATACAAATAAAATAATGGAAACCCTCATAGAAATTATAGTTATAAAAATCAATTTTTATGAATTACATTGTTTCTTTTTTATGAGAAGAGATATTAGCCCTGAAAAACATTTTAAAAAATCACCTACATATGTATTTGTCATGCCATCTAATCTAAATTCTATAAAAATATCAAAATATCTTCTGTTTGAAAAGGAGCTAAAAGTGCTAACTTTATTGAAACAGTAAAATATATTTCCACAGCATTAAACAAGGTCTCCTGGTATTATTGAAAAAGTCTTAGCCGGTGTTGAAAAACTAATTACAACAAGAAAACTATTTAAAAGACACACACTTTTTGGACCTGAATTTATTGTTGAAACAGACAATACAAAATATACAAGTGCTTTTCAGATTCTACCCTACACTGTTATTAATGCATTGACAGGAAATTGCATTAGTTGCCAACTAAGGCAAACCCTACTTTGTCACAGAACGACAGGAATTGAAAACCTATTGTCCTTGAGCCACAATGATCATCTTACATGTTCATATAAGTTTATTTTCTGTACAGCCATGCAATACTCAGAGTTGAACACTTGAATCCAAATGATATGTTATTTTAGACATCTATAATAATGTGTGAAAGAATTTGGGTAGAATAAAATAATATGCTCTTTTGCTGTTCTCTTGATTTGCAGTAATCAGAAAGTGGAATGGATTGTGTTGACTCCTTGGACCTGCTTCCATGTAAGCTTATGCTTACATGGTCACAGGTTTGCTGTACTATGAGACAGAATCAAAATCCTACCAATCCCAATCACAGTAATATTTTAGGTAAATGTACTAAAGTCAATGTCCTTACATATGGATCTCACACCATTTATGACATCATTACAAGCAAAATCTACTACAAAAACCATGGCAACTTTGTGTTCTGGATGTCATATTTGAAGTAAAATATATTAAGAAGATCTGATGGTTAAAGGTACTAATGAATTTTAATAGCTAATTAATGCTAATGATTATTTTCTAGAGAATTTGCTAAGAAATATTGTTTCTTTAATTTCTACTTTCAGTCTTTTCAAAATTATTTCAAAGTCACTATCCTCTATACTGGAAACTTGTTATTTACCAAAAAAGCTAAGTCTCTATAAACTTGGAACATTTAATATTATGACATAAGATTTAAAGTGTAAAAAATGTCAGAAATAGTTATGGACAAAACAAAACATCAACTGTGTTAATCACTATGTCTGATGAGGTATGTTTCCCTTCAGTTTCCAGATACAAAATTAAGTTCAGAAAGAAAATTTAATTTCTTTATTTTTTAAAATTATTACAATGAAGCAAAATATCAAAAGACATATTATTTTTCTATAATTAAGATAATCACAAAATATTAAAGTATGCTAAGGTAAATGCAAAAATAGTACATTAAATAATCACAAATCTTATTTACAGTAAATTAAAATTAGGTTTGAACTGCATAAAATTGGTCTTTCACAGAGTCACAAATCTGTATATTATAGCAGAGGACCAGGAGACTATACTTTCACTGGAATTTCTATTCATACTATTGTGAAGTTTCAGACATCGTAATAATATCCAGAATGTACACAAAATCACCATCTCACTAGAGTACTACAAGAAAATTTAATAACAAATGATACCATCCCTTGGCAACATTGCTCAGTTTCCTTCAAATATCACAGGATTAGCAAAGGTATATTTTCTTTGAGATTGAATCATCAAAATAATACCTTCAATGTGTTTAGTTTTCTTTTTTTTTTAAATAATTTATTTTTTATTTCTTCAAGTTACATCTCAATCACAATCCCCTCCCTACTCCCCTCTCTAGTCTCACCCTTCCACCCTCCTCCCCCTCCA
>CAJQZJ010032455.1:1672171-1711955 GCA_907164525.1 Lophiomys imhausi
CCACGTATAGCCAATCAAGTAAAGCCACATCAGCGGTCTTAGCCAAATATGGACTTGTTTACCATCGAGAGCGCTCACCGTCGGGCTGGTGGAAGGCGGAGACCAGCGCCATTTTTAAGGCGCAGCACGTCGCAGCTCTCTACAAGGCATCAAAATTATATATTAACTCTCTTCAATGTATAATAAATCTTCTGAGCATCCTTACAGTTTTTCTTAATCTTAGATAGAAAACTGCAAAGCAAATTGCATATGGTCATTTGTTTCTTTCCATCTGGAGGTTAAAATTCTGCAGGAAATTCAAAACCTGAACTTCCAGTAGATATGCAGATGAGGGTTAATTAATCATTGGTGAATAGTATACATTTTGTATATTTGTAACTTTATTAATTTGCATAATGAAAGGAACTGCAGCCTGTTGTGGTCCATGAGAAATCAATCAGCACAGTTTTCACTTTCCATCTAGGACCTACATTGCCTGGAAATGATAAAGTATTTCCCAGAATCTCAGTGTTAATTACAGTGTAGTACACCACTGGAACCCTCATTTGGAAAGTAAAACTCCCTTGATCTCTATTACATTGCCTGTCATTTTGTACACAACTTACTAGAAAAATAACCAGACTATGATTCTTGTTTATTTTTGGTTTGATTGTTTGTTGTTGACTTTTTGTTTGTTTGTTTTATGTAAATTTTGATTTTAAGAATTTTTTTATATATTTTATCAAATATATGTTCATGACACTTTTTTCAGTTCATGTTGTATGGCTATTATTTCTCATAAATATTAAACTTGGGTTCAATTAAACTTGGGTATTAGAGTTGTCCCCCACCCCACCCCCACCCCCGTGTGTGTGTCTGTTGTCTATGGACATGTAAATGAAAGGGCCTTAAATGCATGTGCCACTCATTAAACATAAAGCACTCTAGAAGTCAGCTTTTTCTGTTTGCTGGAACACAAGTCTGATGCAATATCAAGGTATAACTCCCATATATAACTGGCTTAAGACGTTTTGAAAGTCTATCCTGAGCTTGCAGCTTGTGCTGGAATTATCTCAGTCACTCATGATTATTATACTGTTCTCATATCCTCTCTCTGCCACAGTCTGCATTTTTCCACTGTTCATTCTCCACTATCCAGGAACACTCTACTCACAAATTTCTGTCTCCATTTCCCTGCTCAAAAAGCTGCCCCTGAAAAACCATGTGACAAAAATCAGCTGAATAATACAAACTTAGAGCTGAATCTCTTGATGAAGTTTTGAATATTCATAAGAGCCTATGATATATTTGTCTACCATAAACAAACCCTTATAAGAAACACTTGAAGCTCTGTAGAACACCATTTTACTATGAGGATTTATGAATATTTAACATCATTTATTCTGTCCCTTGAATATGAAAAAGCAAATGAATCTTTGGTACTACTTGTATATAAATACTGTCATTTATGATTATATTCAATAATTTATGTATTTTGATTCTGTCTAATGTAAGAAATACCAACATAAACGTAAGTGCTTGGAACAAATTATTCCTTTGTCCTACTTTAATATTGTATCAATGCAGAAAATTTTATTTGAAACAAAAATAACAAATGAAACAAAAGATATTATGTATTCAATATTCAGTACTTAATAAGGGCTTTTAATAGATTATTTTAAAACTATTTCATCCATGTCTATCAGTGTCATGGTTGATCAGGTCTTGTTTAGACAACCATATGGTTGAGAATTCAAGGGTGCAGCTTGCCTGATGTTTCTCAAAAATGCAATCATACAGGATACATCTTCTTCCTCTGGCTCTTACTCTTTCTGCCCCATGTTACACAATATATCCCGAGTGTTAGGTGTAGCTGATAAGTAATAAATAGATTGACTGGGTCTGGGTAAGTCTTAGTCACTTGTTTTCTGCATTTTGTTCAGTTTTTTAAAGGTCTCCATCTGCTGCAAAGAGGTTTTCATCTTCTTGATAAATTGGGGCTATATTTATCTGTGAGTAAAATTTAAATACTTAGAATATGGTGTAAGAAACCTGCTGGTTTAATAAAGTGGTAGGTGTAGGTTCTGCATTTCCAGTACCAGACATGATTTTCTGTCTTCATAAGAAACATCAATAGACCTATTAATATAGAAGGAGAGAACTTTCATGGGGCCCCAACCCTAGACAAAGAACTACAGGAAAGGAAAGAAGCTCAAATTCTTGGAATAAAAAATAAAGCCTTTCCCAAGGTAGAGCCCCTCAGTTGGTTTCCAGTACCAAAAGGCTAGTTCTGAAATCATATACATACAAGTAACATTATATGGACCTAGCATGCTATATCTATACACATGATTCACACACAAATATATATACACACACACAGAAGCACACACACATATAGACAATAAAGAGGCCAGAGGATATGAATTTGTCAGGAATAAAATTACTCGCGAGGGGGTTGGAAAAAGAAAAGAGGAAGAGTAAAATAATATAATTATATTTCTGGTTTTTTCCAAGAGCAAAATACCTTGTTATTTATTTACTGTTTGTTAATTTAAACCCTAGAAGGATACCACACCTTCAATTTTAAGAAGAGCTGTGTGTTTTCTTTAGTACAAGAGATCTCCTTTAGAGCAAAAATGGAACTTCATAGTATTACAGACATATTTGTCTTTTAAAAGTCCTGTTCCTAGCAGGCCACAGTAATCTGCTCCTAAACTTCAGCAGTAGGAACTTGTGGTTCGAAAAGTAAAGATGTTGGAGAAAGGTCTTATGCTTTTGTTTTCAGAAGCTGATTTCAGTGCTCAGAGATCTGGTTACCACCCTTTCTCAGGCATTCTCTGATTGGTTAATAAAAGTCTCTGATGGCCAATTAGCTGGGCATAAAGAGTATAGGAAGGTGGAATTTCCTGAGTGGAATTGAGGAACCCTGGGATTCCACTGAGTAAACTTTCCTCCTCCCACCAGGACTCAGAAACAACAGCATATCTGGGTTTGAGCTCTGTGAACCCTGAAGGTACAGCAAGTCACATGGTGGACTGAGAACAATTGGTCAGGTAAATTAAGATTAGCTAATTGAGAGTCAGCTAAGGCCTAAGCGATGAAATATTAAAATGTCTGGGGTATTTAATTACTGGGAAGACTAGATAGTTATAATCTCACAGTCAAATTTTAAGTTGCTTAGGAATGTTCCAGGCCACATGGATTCTTCTATCTAACCCATTGCATATCTCCTCCCTCCTCCTGGCTTCTTCTTCCCACGATCCTGCTCTTCATTAACTTGAGTTAAAGTTCTTAAACCACTTTTTAAATAATATCATTAGTAACATATAACCATCATCCCTTTATAAAAACAAAAATATCCATTAACCATAGAACAATCAAAGCTCATCCACCCTTTCATGAGAATGAGACATAGTTCCTCTGAAAATTTGCTTCCTGCTGATTTAGGTTGAAGATAATCTGTTAGGGGCCCAAAATATTTTTTAAAATGGTTAAGCAATTTAATAGGAACATTTGTAGTTCAGTCTCTCAAATGTTGAAAATGGAGTCCCAAAGAAGTCCAGTTTGGAACTGTTTGAAAGACTAGTTGGGATCTAGAGTTTCTTTGAAGCCATCCTGGAAGTGAGCCTTGATGGAGTTCTAAGGCTGGGCAAATTGAGGTCATCTGGGGTTGGATAACACAGGACGCTGGAATAAATATGTCTCAGATTCCTGGAGAAGGAATCCTGTTGAGGACACTCCATTTTATTGGTGGCTAGTCCTTTTGTTCTAAAAATATATAATTTCTCACAAGTAATATACGGTTCTATAATTACCAAAATGCCTTGGATGTGCAGGAAGCACAGACCAGTAAAGGAAGATTTTCTGCTGTGTTTGAGCAGAAGAAAGACATTTGTAAGTCTCCATTCATTCCACATGAAAGGATGGCATGTAATAATTCATGTGTATTCTAAGGGGCCAAAAGATTTTTATCGACTACATATATATATATGTATATGTATATGTATATTTCTTTGTAGCCAAGATCTATAGGAGGCCTCTTCAGTCAAATATGATTTCTACCAATTTGGATGGAAGGCCTTGTTTTTCTTTCCTGTTAATATTAAAAAAAAAAAAAAACTTTCTCTTCCAAAATGACATTGCCTTGTCCTCCATTTTGAAGTCATTATATAGCTATAAGTTTATTAAAAATAGCAGGCCATAGGTCTGTTATATTTTGATTTTCCATAAGAGGGATAAATAAAACTATCATTATTATTATTAATTATTATCATCATCATCATTATCATCATCTTAATCATTATTACATATATATGGCTATATTTATATACATATATGTGTATTACTTTTAAGTTGAAAATTCAGCATAAGACTGTACTGTAT
Source organism: Lophiomys imhausi (assembly GCA_907164525.1). NCBI lineage: Eukaryota > Metazoa > Chordata > Mammalia > Rodentia > Muridae > Lophiomys > Lophiomys imhausi. The sequence goes on from CAJQZJ010032455.1 coordinate 1,676,537, forward strand.
GGAGTTTAAACATTCTTCGCTACAGTTGATATAAATCTATTAATTTATGGAAACAGATTTTTCTGTGTACTTTTGACTGTTTTTAGATTAGTTTGGCCTCAAATTCACAAGGAACCTATCTGTCTCTGTATTTTTATCCCAAGTTTTGGGATCAAAAGAATACATTAAATTATTTCTTTTGTTTTTCTTTTTTTATTGGAGATTTGATTTTTATGTGGATATATCTATCCTTATTGAAACAGGGTTTCTTTGTGTAGCCTGGGCTGTCTTGATTTGCTCTGTAGAGTTCTGTAGATTTGATTGGCCTTGAACTCACAAGGAACCTGTTTTTTTCCTCACCCCTCAAGGTGTACACCTTATAATTTCTCAAAGTGTTGTTTACAGCATGTCACTCTTAGATGCTTGTTAAACTAAAAACAATTATTGGATGGAATTAACAATATTGAGAGTGCTTATAATTTTTCTTCTTTTTTCATATACATACATACATACATACATACATACATACATACATACATACATACATATGCAATCCTGTGTTCAAGCTTGATGATAGCATTCTTCTTTAATATTTTCCATCTTATTCTTTAAAGCAAATTAGAGCTCACAGGGCCAGATTTTACAGCAGCTTTCTTTGGACATTCTCTTCTTCCTTTCTGAAGCTGGAATTACAGAATTGCCATAAGAATTTTTGTGATCTTATGGGTTCTGAACTCTGGATTCACTGTAGTGTAATACAACTCCCTATTTACATTAAGTATAAATAGCAAAACCAAGTGTGACAGCATTTTCATTCTAGGCCAGCATGCACTATATACTTAGACTTTGTCTTAGACAAACAAAAAGAAGACAGAACAGGGAAGGTGGTAGCAAAGATTTTTTTCTTTTTCCTAATTTTAATTGATAGAGTCCATGTACAAATTATTCTGACTATTTACATTTAAATATTTTGAAGTGTTTTTATAACTGTTGTTTCAAAGATTAGCAGGCCTATAAATAGGAAAAATGATGTAATTTTGAGATTTAATATCAAGGATGACAAGGAGGAATTTGTTATATTACCGCATTTTAGTTTAATTTCCTGAGAAATAAGTTCTTATATTTTTTGTTGTGAGCCTAGCCTTTAACGGCTGAGCCATCTCTCCAGCTGAGAAATAAGTTCTTATATCTGCCAGACTAGAAAAAAAATAACAACATTGTTGATGATCTGTCCTGACTTATATTCTTTTTAACAGAAGACTAGATATGTCCAGGAACTCATGGACATGGACTTAAAACTCATCCATTTCCAATCATTTTATCTGTCTTCCTTTCTGTGTCCTATATTTCTCAGACTTTGTAAAGACTTAATCTGTTTACACATGTGAAATATTGAGTGCAGTATTGATATCCAATAAAAATTAAGTAAAATTTGGGCAGAAACACCTAACAGTTATAACATTAGACACTGAAAACAAGATTCTGAGCTTAAATTAGTTTTTACTTATGCTTATTAATTATTTCAAATTGCATCTCCATCACAGCCCCTGAACTCCACCCCACGTGGTCCAACCCTCCCACCCTCTACACCCTTCCTACTTGAGTATAAATTCTAAATGTGGCATACAATACTTACATATTTCATACTACTAAACTCAGCAAGCATTTATAAGTGGTGCTGACAATAATTCTAAGTTTAAATAGGTGGAATACTTACCATTTCAAGGTTATATATCCTAGCACTCCAAAAACTATTTTTGTTATTGTCAGTTATTCCCTTAAATTCTTATATAACTTCCTATCTCAGCATATTAGGTGGGAGTCTGTTTGATCTTTGAAGGCTTACTCACTTACTCTCCTAATAAGACAAGTTTCTTTCCTCTTTCTTCCTAGTTCCTTAAAGACTTTAAAGCAGGGCTACTTTTGAACAGCATGAAAAGGACCCCTAACAAGTTACTACAAAGTGAAAGGTTTGAAAGATATAATGTAAGGTTGATATTACACATTATACTCCTCTTAAGGAATCAAACGCAGCATGACAAGTCTTAAGTGCTGGTTTGACTGTTCAATGGAATATATATATATATATATATATATATATATATATATATATATACATACATACATACATATAAAAATATTAGTCAGAATTTGTGATAGAAAGAACAAGGCTATAACAAATACACATCCTTGGAAAAAAGAACCACAAGTCCAGTTCTGGACATCATCTGCAGTTTCTGCATCCCCATTGCATTTAGAACGATGCTAGCTGTGAATTCCTCTAAATATGGGTGGTTGTTTGACTCAGTTTACCTGTCCATCATCTTGATTGTCTAGCAATTTTCTTTTGCTTTGTATCAGAATAATTTTAACATACATACAATCTAATATCAACAATAGCAATGACATATAGACTAGTTACTCACTTATATATGTCTTTTCAAAATCTTCAGTGGGAGGCATTTCCACAAGTTCTCTCCTTGAGGTAAATACAATCATGATCAAGCCATGCAAGTTCTCATATATGAATTACTTACTAATAGGATGCATAAATACACTGGATATACATATTTCTCAATTGTGTAGCGGTTTCAATAATGGACTGTTATACACAGCAATTAAATGGTGAAGCCTTGCTCCTAAACTAGCTTGTCAATGCCCTTTACAATTTAGAATTATTCTAAATAAACTCACAACATCCCAACTCTAAAGAATAAAAATCTGTAACTACAAAGCATGTTTCACATGGCTCTGACTGTGTATGAGATGGTACCATACCTGCAACTTGAACCTCCATATCTTCACTCAGTATTGCACCTCTCACAGGTTTACTACACTTCGGTCTTCCCACATTCTGAACTGTAGCCTACCCACAAGTCCCATCGTCTCTAATACAATAGGACAAGCCATCGATGCTAAAGAATGAAAGTGAAATGACTTCCTGTGGGCACATTCAAGTTTCCAGCAATAAAATCATTAGTGTCGTGACAGCAGCATCAATATCATAAATATCTAGTCAAATTACTTACCCAGTTCTGTAGGAAGACTATCTTATTTACTCCTTAGTAGAAAATCTGATCATTTCCCTAAAAGGCACTTTTATCATGTAATTTTCTTTTATTTGTTTAACAAATAAAAGTATGATGACAATTTGGCTTAGATAAAAAAAAAAGCTCGTTTCCATAAGGTGTAGTCCATGCAAAACTGAAAATAATAGGCCAGATGATCATTTTAAATATTTAGAAACAATATTATATCTAAATTATATGAATGATAAAGTACTTTAATTTCTAAGTAAAAATTACCAGTGGACAAATATTCAAACTTCTCAGACTTGGAATCAGGTTACTTCAAATAATTTAAGTTAATTGCAAACATATTATTTCCATATTCTTGAGAACAACCTCAAGTTTCTTGCAGATGTGAGAGGAACTAAAGATATTTATGAAGTTTACCACTGTCATGAAACAAAAATAAAATATAAGCTGCTTTGCCTGAAGTATTTTAGATACTTTTTCCTTTTTTCCTTTAGGTTTTTATATTTATGTACCTTCTCTTAACCTCTCCCTTGTCTATCATGATAAGAAAAGAATTAAAGCATAATGTACAACAAATCATATTGTGTATTAACAATATTCTTCATTCATCACCTGTGAAAGTGAAATGTGAGGAAATATCTAACTGACAGCCGGCAGAGCTTTTCTTGCCTTCAATCCCATGGTACAATTCTAACAGTTGCAGATTTCCCAGATGTATATGGATGCTGACTGTGCTAGCTGACATGCTGTTCTTAGCAAAATGCAATGTGTTCAATCAAGCTGGTAAAGCTAGAGTCCATAAATTTATCATGCAAATGTTACTAGTGAGAAAGCTTTCTTAAATGAGTCTCATATACAAGGATCTACATTTGGCTCTTATTCACAGTCCTACAATATATTCAGTAACACAGCTGACCCCCACAACACCATGGGCAACTTTCTCAAAGCTATAAAATCCTTTGCAAAATTTTATTTGAAAAGTGTAGCCGTAACATAATTTTCTCCATTCATAAAATGAGACCTCGTGCCAACTAAGGTTATTCTGCTTTGCTGTGTGCTGTTTCATTATGAGATTATGTCCTACGATGACTCTTAGTGCTTTTGCACACTAGGTTCAATTATACATAACATGTATGAAAGTTACAATTCTGTTGAACTATAACATAAAGTGGAGATAAAAACTCAAATAGAAAATTTCAGTTGGCAGCAAACAATGACTATGACATATTCTGATATAAAGCATGTAAATCAGAGTCTTCAAACTTTACATAGGTGAATACCAGATGTCATAGAATAGAGAAGCCCTGTATTTTATCATTGTATTCACAGAACCCAATACCACTGCCCACAGTTATCAACTGCTCAGGAGCTACTTAGAATAAATTGAAACTACAGTGAGTATTGAGTGTATCATGATGGTATGTTTCCAGTTCCTTCAAAAACATATATTTAAATCAATCACTAGTTGTAATATTTTTTAATGTCAAGATTATCAATCTACTAAGTGTCAGTAAAAATAGTATTTTTGAAAATTCTTATGCTGGATTATACTATGACATTTAAAATAACCTATACTTCATCTCCCCCCCCCCCTTTTTAGGGTGTTTTAAATGTTTGAGATTATAAGTACATTTAACCCTGCCTTTGTTGTCTCTAAATTCTCTCATTGCTTTCTTTTAAGAGCATGCTCTTTTTTTAATTGATTGTTATTGTGTGCATGTATGTATATGTCTCATGGTGTGCTTTTCCCTGGAGATGACTACGTCTTCTGCTCTCAGCATTACTCAGTTGCCTGCAGCTCTTCATGTAGGGTTGAGACTTCCTGCTCTTTCAGCCTTGCCTTTAGCATGTCTATCATTGGTGTCTTTGTTCAGTATATGTTCATATTTGGTAAGTCATATTGGTCAGACCTCATGAAGTATCTTCTGACATTACTAGGAGATACAGTCTCACAGCAAAATCTCTAATCTTGTGGCACTTACAAACTTATGCCATCTATTTCACAATTTTCCCTGTGACACCAATATATCTGTGTTTTGTAGATGTATCCGTTCTGTTCTTATTCCAGAACATTCATTTCTATCTCTTGTATCTTCAGTTTCTCTCAATTTTTCTCTGACTCTTTCCCCTTTCTACCTAGTTTCTGATTTTAGGATTATTCTTTTATTTTTGTTTTGTTTTCTTAACCTTATGGAACAGCTCTATGTCTAGTATTTATTCTACTAAAAGACAAATGTATATGTATACAATAATGCACATACTTATTTACTCTATACATTACCTTAATTAAAGAGTATACACATCACATGTATATATCACACGGTACTGCTTTATGAGTTTCTTAAAATGTGAAAACTATCAACATTTATTAAATTGAATATGTTTAGAGGCTAGAGATCAAGTGTAATTCTAAGTAGAAACCATTAAGGAAATCTTCAAAGTAAAGGAACTGTTTCATAAATGTAAAGTTTAAGCAGGCTATAAAATTATATAGAAATACTATAGTTCATAAAATCTCTACCAATCAATAAAATTTCCATTTCAGACTGAATTCTGTTTACAATTGAAGCAATGGCTTTTTCTTGACCAGTGGCTAGCTTGGCACTAAGGCAGCCATCTCCAAATGGAGATTCTTCAATGCTCTTCATCTACTTGGAGTAGAATAGAGCATACTCTCAGGAGCTGACATGTCTCAATATCAAAAAATCTTAAGTTATGAAAACATCTTTAAATGCCATATTCTACAGATCTCCTGAGGTATTTGAAGACCGTCTATCTATTGCTGTATATTTGGATAAGCAAATGTTGCTTGTCTCTTAGCAACTTGATTTCTGGTTAACTTAGAAAACATCTGTGATACACTAAACAATCTCCTTGCTCTGCACTTCCTTTTTATTCAGATATATTTATTCTTCTCAGGTCTCTGATGTGGTTGAAGACCAGATAGCTATAGTCTCATAGTTAAGTGTTAAGTTGTTTAAGAATTAAAAGGATGTTTCAGGTCTAAGAAGATGTTTTTAAGTTGGTAATGCAAGTTAGGATGGAAACTGAATTAAGTATAGAACATTATACTCATCAAGATAGTTAGATAATAGAATATTCTTAATAGTTTCCAAATACATATGGACTGGACATTGAGAATGTATGTCATACTTTATCTTTTTCATAATTGTTTTCTAATTGTTCTTATTGTTTTGTATTGTATTTATTCTTATAAGAAAAAGAGCCTTTTACTTGACTAATAGGTGGAGATGTTGAAGAAAAGATATAATAATAAAAAATAATGATCAAAATAAATAAATAAAATTTCCAATAGCTAAAACATTGACATATATGCACAAATTTCATACATATTGTAAAGAATTTTATGAAAATCAAAGTAAAACTCATCTTAAAAGGATTATCATGCATATCACAAATTGTTCCACTGAAGAAATTTAAACTGTTTTTTTTTTGTTTTCATAACATCCCTTATCTCCTCTCAATACTATAGGCATTTGTAATTATCCATATATATATATTATTATTCAATATATATATTGAATAATTATATATATAATTATCATATATATTATCTTGTTCTATGATCTAATTTTGTAACCATGGCAATAAAGATCAATCAATTTCAGATTATTGATGGGATCATTGTATTCCTGGCCATTTAGGGCTGTCACAAGCTGGAGGAAGTGGCTGGGTCACATTCTTCTCTTCAATATTCTGCGGATTCTCCTACATAAGTTTATTCAGAGAAAAATAATTGCCAAGATCTTTCAGCTTGGAAATTAGAGATACTTAATGCTTGAGCACATGGCCTAACATTAGCATTTTAACTTGGCATGAGCTTCAGTCTCAGGGAGAAACAGCTGTCTTCAAAAACATTGGGGAAATGATCATTAAAAAGTTTAAAATAAGCAAAATGTTGTTCTGCCTTGTCATTGGAGTTTATGAAATGTTGATTTCAGCCAAAACTTTGGCTCCTTTTATTAGATAATATAATGCATATTATGTTCTGTGCTATTTATCCTTTTTAATTATCTAATAATTTTACCAATAAAGACATGGAGGCATAAACTGAGGTAAAGTCCGGCTAGCTCCGAAAATAAAAGTTTTATTTTTTGAACTATATACAAAATTTTATTTACAAGTCTGATTCTACAACTAAACCAATATCTCTTTAGTGATGGAAGGGATGGGGGTAGAGGGTGGGAGAGTGGGACTGGGAGGGGTGGAAAGAGGACACTGTGATGGAGATGTAACCTGAATTAATAAATAAATATTTTTTAAAAAGCACCAAGGATAATCACGCATATAGCACATAAAAATAAATAAAGAAAAAAGTGTTGTTAATAAAAAAAAGAACTCTCTTTCTGTGTCCTTCTAGCTAGCTAGTGTATCTTTCTCTTGAGCTCCTCCAAACCCATGAGAGCTCCTTAGTTCTCTTCCTAGAATTCTGTTTTACCTGTGTCTTGCCAGCTGCTTCTCTGTTGTTCCTGTAAACCCAAAGAGAGAAAATCCCTAACCCCACCCTGAGCTCCTTCCATGAAGGCTCTTCCAAGCCAAAAGAGTGAGTTCTGAAAGGTTCAGGAACTGCTTGCTATAAAGGAAGTCTCTAGCTCCTCCCCTATAACCTTAGTAGGCTGTGCCATGTCACCATCATAGTGGGGGTTGGGGGCCGGATCCAAGACAAGTCAGTAGGGAATGAACAATTTCACATTTACAGTGGGGTTGCTAAAGGTCGTCCAGTAATAGAACAGAGGCTGCAAGACCTCTCCCAAGCAACTTGTCTTAAAGTAGGCCGGAACTTTCCACTCTTTGGCATTCTTATCTATGGAGGCTTTCAGAGGCACACCCAAGTTGCATCTTTTTATCAGAACAAAACTAACTGTATCTGACATTTCACCTTTTATATTTTGCTAACAATTAGGCTTTTATGTACAAGAGCCAAATATCCTGCTACAATGCATGATTTAACACACATACACACGTACTTGCTATTGAGCACTATATTAAAACAACAGAGTTTATTGTAAACAGTAATTTTCTTTTTTCTTCTTATTTTTTGCAACTTATCCTGTATGTTAGTTACTTCAGGCAATACTCATATCCTGATTGTAACATGGTCCTGTAGTGTTGGTCCCATCATTTTCTAGCAAAGAACATTGACTTTGAATAATTTATTAGAATAATATTTCTCCATGAAGCAAACAAGAAAGGAAGTGTCATTTAATTAATTTTGACAAAATTTACTGAGATGAACTAATTTCTTTTCCAATTTCTTCTGCTTTCTGTGCTACCATTTTCTCTCCTTTTCTCTGTTCTCACTTTAAAGCAGGTGCAATTTTTAAAAATTTTAAAATGACATGCAAACTTCACTCCTATAATATAAATTATTCAAGCCAATATTGACGAAATAAACTTTGAAATAAAGAGATATACTCACATTTCATGTAAAACAATCTATAATGGTGCAAACAATTTTTGGGAACTCAGAAACGGGTTCATATCTACTGATCTCTCTAATTCTTACAATAGGTATCGTTTCCTCCTTACTATGTATATAATATATGCATATATATTTGTTAATATATCTGCGCATTGGTGTCTGCACTAACCATTTTGTAGCTTATTTTTTAAAACCTAGTCTATGCTACAAGTTAATAAATCTGAATTTTTCAATCCTCAGTTATTTCATCTTCCATTTTAGCTCTGAACATTTTAAACCAAACCGAGCTCTGTTTCGCTTACATCCCAGTTCTTCAGGCATTGCTCTCTGAGGACTTACTCCTTGTTCATGGGGGGAAGAAAAGTAATTTTGTCTCAGAAATCAGCACAAATCTACCACCTTAGAATATGCGTGTTGTCTGTCAATAGTTAAATCAATAAACATTTAAAAAAACAACAACTTTTTAACTATCTTTAAAGTGAATATGCAATGTGCACTTGAGATATTTCTTTTAAATAAATATTTTGTGGTTTACAGTCTTTTTATACAGTTTTGTTGTAGTTTGGTATGACAAATTATCAAAGAGAGAATGATTTTTTGAAACCTTTTATTGATTCTTTGGGATTTTTGCACTTTGCATCCCAACCCCACTCAAAATTTGGTCGCTTCATATCTCCCCTCCACACTTTCAAACCTCCTCCCCAAAGGAAAACAAAACAAAACAAAAAAATTAAAACAACAAAAAAGAATTTTAAAAATAAATAAAATAACATCTCACTGTGGAAGCCACAGTGTGTGGTGTGTCACAATGTATACCTTTCTTTCCCAAACAGCTTTACTTGCAAATATTCATTGCAATAAGTCTGGTTCGAGGCATCTGGCTTTTGCTATACACCAAACTCACTAGAGTTTGGAGATCTTACAGCTTTGGTTCTTCAAGACCAGACCCTTCATGTGCTCCAGTAGTTCTTAGATGGGTCAACTCAAGGTCCTGGATCTGGGCCTGGTTGATGACTGTGTTGTTCAGCCTCCCATGCTGTACCTGTACCACCATAGCCAGCTCTCCGGCTTTGCCCAGGAAAGGGGCAGGATGGCTCTCCTGCTTGTAGCCACTGGCAAGAGGCAGAATGGGTTCTGTTGAACTCATGCCACCAGAGCAAACTCTCTAGCATTCTCCCAGTTTTGGCAGGCCAGCTCTCTTACTCTGAGCCTGCTCTCTCACAGCTGCTCTCTGTAGAAAAAAAATAGCTAATTAAATTATTTACCCAGTATTTATATTATATTTAATTGATTCAGTGGTGTTAAGCCTTAACCCACCATTATAAATGAATACACATAGACACCGGGTGGATCTGAACAAGCCTAGGCCTGGGTTGCTCAATCTTAACCCATCTAAGCTAGCTCATAATTCTATTAACCAAATATAACCCCATATATACATACATCCCTTTGGACTATTAATCTTCACGCTAAGCCAATGTTCCAGGCCACGTGGAAGGATCTTCTTTAATCTACCCCATGGCCTGTCTTTCTTGTTTACTCCTAGCTTCTCCGGCAACCTTTCTCCTCCCAAGGTGCTCTGTCTCTCTCTCTCTCTGAGCTCCTACCTAGTCCTGCCTACCTCTGTCTTTGCCCAATCTCCAGGCCTCAGCATTTATTTAACCAATCAGAGTCAATTAAGAAACAGAGAGCAAACAGAACCAGTTAACATTTAGAATGCTTAACACCACCCTATCAGCTCTCCTATGCTGTACAGGCAAGGAGATGAGGTCAGCTCCCTTGCCTGCCACAGGTTGTGAAGGGCTTGGACTAGGGTTGAGGATGGCACACATGTTTCCTACTCCCATGCCATTGCAGAATAGACGAGAGAAGGGTGGGATCAGCAAGCCTTTTCTCATACTCTTGTGACCAGCTATGGCACACTCCCAAGCAAGGTTCAGTGCTGGGTCTTCCTAGTGCTGGAGCCTGTGAGTACCTGGCCAACCCTCCATAGCCCTCATACATGGAGATGCCTCCAAGAGGCAACCCAGACCCTGACCTTTGGTGATAACATGTGCGGTGGACATCAACACAAACCCCTGGTGCTGAAAGGCCACAGACACAGATACGGCCCTCAGTGGCAACACAACCCTGGACTTCACTATGTCCTCAGGTGGCAGCGAAGGATGCTCAAGTCAGGCTGATCCTCACTCCCCTCGGGTCTCTAGTTCTGCCTCTCTTCATAGTGAACACACCATTTCTGTCTCTTTCTCTCCACTACAGACTTGCTTATTATAGTGCCCCTCTGAGAGCCTCTGGGTGTCTTTCACTCTTGTGCCTGTGGTTCATTTTCCCTCGGTTGAGCCACCACTGGCATGTCGCTAGGTATAAAGAGCAATGATTTAATATTTATCAATTAAATGACAGCACATTTTAGAAAAAAATTAATTAAATTATGTTGGTTGCCATTTGTAGAAATAAATGTTTACCAATTTTTATATTATATTTAATTGATTTGGCAGCTGTTAATCCTTAACCCACCATTATAAATGAGAACACAGAGACACAGGATGGATTTTAACAAGCCTAGGCCTGAATTGAGCAATCCTAGCCCATCTAAGCTAGCTCTTAATTCTACTACTCAAATATGACCCCATATATACATACGCCCCCCGGGACTGCCATTCTCCAAGATATGCCAATGTGGAATGAGGTTCCTTTTTCTAACCCATGGTGTGCATACTCCTTCCTGCTGCTCCTGGCTGGAATGAATTAATCCTCTGTCTAAAGTGCAGGCTTTCTGTTCTAATCTCAGGAAATCCCACCTTTCTCTGTCTTTGCCCAGTCTCAGGCATCAGCATTTATTTAACCAATCAGAGTCAATTAACATTTAGAATGCTTAACACTACCCCATCAGCAGATGTTTAGTTTAATACAATAATAAGTTTTAAATATTTTTAATTCATAAACAATTGCTCTTTAAAATTTTGTGGTGTTTGTGTGTGTGCATGCATGTGTTACTATATGAACTCCTTATGTACCTTTTAGTATTTGTTATTGTTATTTTGAGGCAATGTCTTCAAATATTATCAACATGTGAAATCAGTTAATCTGGCTGGGCAATGTAATCCAGGAATCTTTCTATTTCTGTCTCCCCAGCCTTGGGATATCAAGGGTGTGTCTGAATACTTTTTTTAATATTCCCATCAAACTCGAACATTAAAAACCAAATAAAACAAGTGAGGACAAATTTTCATATTCTGAATTTTAAATATTAATATGAAACATTATTCTTTGACTGTTTTTTTTTAACAAGAAGATAATTAAAATTATTCAATTTTGATCTTTACTTCTTGCCCCTGGCTTCTGGCTGCCTGAGGTCTTTTCTCACTGCTTCCTGACTTCTGTTGGGACCACAGACCTAAAAAGCTACAAGAAGCAGGAATTAGGGAGTTTGTCCTTCCCTCATCCTTTGACTAGAATGCCCTTGCCTGTCCATGGTGATTACATTTCCTGTACTCCTGATGCCTTCACTGAAAGGATGCTGTTCACTTCTAGTATCCTCTGGAAGACCTCCCAATGGCATCTGTGTGACAATTGGGACAACAAATACTGTCTCTGTTTAATGGGGTCCTTCATGTATAAATTAAGTATATTTAAGCCTTTTAAAATATAAAATTTTGCCATTTAGCTCTTCTTTTTCTTGAGTAATACAAAATTTTATGATAAATGTTCTTACTTTCTCTTTAAATTGTAGCATTTCCTTTTAGTCTCTTGTTTCATGGAAGCAGAAGTTCACTAAAGCAGACCTGGAGAACAACATTTCCTTGTGCACATCATGTGATGTGTGTCTTTTAGAGTTATACTTTATGGAAGGAAAAATATAGAGATAATATCCTCGAACAGTAAAGGATCACAATATTTGTTGAAAATAAGTTATTCTTCATTTTTTCATTCTATATGAAAACACACCTTAAAAGGATTGTATTTTTATTATTGTTTGTACAGAATTCATCTAATAGCTGTCTTTTCCTCTATATAATATTATTGAGAACAATAATATATAACACTCCATTAACTGAAAACAATTTACATTTTGATGCAATAGTTATAGACATATTTTCAAGTTTAAGTTTCATTCAAATGTTCAAAGGGTTCAATTATAAGGACACTTTTATGATTCATATCTTCCTTATGATTAGAAATAATTTTACTAGGATTTCAAAAATTGTACATAGCTATTGATAATACATTGTATAAATGCATTTCACATTTTTATAACCATTCACAATAAAAACATAGGAAGCAATTAATATCACAAGATACTATAATAAGATGGGATGAGACAGAGCAAAAGCCACATCTTAGTCAGAATGCAGAAGAATCTCACATTCTGATATAAAAAACATTTAAAAATGAGCCAATGACCTCCAAATCATCTCAAGGTAACCACTTATCATGCAGGTCAGTTAGCCTTAAACTATTAAGAAAAGTGTTATAATGTCCTCTTTATACATTTATATTGTACATATCCCTACATTTACCAATGTGTGCATGATTATAAGTATATGGTGCATATGTGTACATATGTTTAGGTTATCATTACCTCAAGCCATTTGCTTATGATGTCTCATACCACTTCCATGAGAATTTTATTATTAGACAGAACATAGAATTTGTGGTAATTTTGTTGGAGCAAAGGTTAATGTTTTAAATGATGAGAATATTAGGACATTTCTATCATATTGACTATGATAGTATAGAAATAATATGTTTTACCACAAAAAAACCTCACATCAAAACTTGGTTTAAAAATTTTAGAGTAGTAAATTTATGATGAAAAATGCTATTAGGTCCAGATACACTCATTGGAATAAGAAAAATAAAACCATTAAATTCTTATGTTTCTTTTATATTGTATTATATAGTATGGTATGCTTGTATAAAATAGGAAAGTTAATTAAATTTGTTCTATAATTTTGTTTTTTAACTGAGCTAAACCTCGATATACTGTGTCATTGTCTATATATTTCAGCAAAAGAAACTGAAGATAATCCAACTCTCTCTCTCAAAATAAAATGTAAAAAAAAAAATAATTTAGTAGTAATATATCTTGTCTATTTTAGGATCTCCCTTTAAAATCAGTTTTCACAAATCAATTGAAATATTTAATCTTTGTTGTAAATTGACATGAATGAATTCTTTCAGAAATATATCGAATTCAGATTTAATAGTCGAGCCTACATGTAAAACAAATTACTTTTATTGTATAAAATAATTAATTCCTCTTCATAGATATTTATGTGTGAAATTAATTGTTTAATACACTCATTAATTTTATAATTTTAAAAATCAGCTACTTTGATGTGGACTAATCAACTTTTTCATTTGTATGCAAGCAAATTCTTTAATGGACAGAAATAATTTTCTCTGGGTAATGAGTCATCATACATGACCTGCATATTAAGAACTTAAAATATGCCCTTTCTTTTCATCATGGTCAACAGTATTGTACTGTGTCTCTCTGCGTAAAATTTATTTCTGTTGAATTAGCTATGTAACTCCTTAACTTTAAGTAGGTTATTAAATATTAACATAATTTTGCCCTATGAGAGACCAGCCATCTTTTCTTAAATTGATGTTCTTCGGAAAGTGCCCTTGTTTGTTATTTATTGATTCTCCATAAAAGCCTGCCAAACTCATGGAAATTCAGTACATTTCTCATGATGGACATGTAGCATAATATATATAATGGCATTTGTATATCAATGCAATTAAAGTGAATTCCCAGTATATTAAAGCATTATGCATATTTATGTGCTTGGATGTAGTAGATTTTATATTTCTGTAATTGGAAAGTGTCAGAAACTAAATAGTAAACGTATTTTAAGACTCTGGATATATTCCTATGTTAGTCATTTATTGGAAATACAATTAAATACATTTTCAATAAAGCAATATTACTGTTACTATCATATGAAAGCACTATTTTATAAGAAACTAAATGAAATACATAGAAAAATCAAATTAATATGAACATATAGTATAATTTCACTAGTTTTTAAATACATATTTAGTGACCTGAAATTACTACATAATCAATTTATTTTTGAAGTAATCATTTAATACATAGGAAATACGGATGAGAGTACACCAACAAACCTATTACACTTCAAAAAACTACTCCAAATGTTTGAAAGTATGCAATTTAAAATCAGAAATAATATTATATATTATGTATATATTTATTATATAATAAGATATAATTATATAAAGTAACTATAATAATATGTTATATATAATAAGAAGATATATTGCATATAAATATATATTATATATATGTCTGAGGATCTCAGATGAATATGGTTAGTACAAGATACAGAAAGGTCAAGGAAGAAAAGGGAAAATGAATGATAGTGTAATTTTATGTGTATGTATATATATATGTGTGTGTGTGTGTGTGTGTGTGTGTGTGTGTGTGTGTATTTGAGGTTCTAAGCTGAAAGTTTTAGTAAAAGACGTAAAAAATGACCAAGAAATAACTCAAAAACATTCATCATTCTTGGCAATCAGGGAAATGTACATTAAAACACCTCTGATATTTCATCCTACCTCAGTCAGAATGAATGAGATCAACAAAGCAACAGACAACAAATGCTGTCAAGGTTTTGAGGAAAGCAGAATCTCCTTTCACTATTGGTAGAATTTAAAAATTATTATGGCATTATGGCTGCTCTGGAAATTAGTGTAGAGAGCTCTCAAAATTGTAAATATAAATTTGACCTATGATCAGTATGTACCATTACTTGACATTTGCCCAAAGGATCAGGACATTATCCCACAGATATTTGTGTAACAATGTTCATTGCCATTTTATACACATAGTTAGGAAATGGAAACATCCCACATGTCCTTCAACATAATAATGCATAGTGGAAATGTACAAACTAGATAATGTACTTGATTGCCTCTAAGAGGTTGAAGATAAGTCCCTATTTAGGAAAACACAGAACAAGTAGGATGTTGTACTAAAGTTATTCATGCTGGACATAACCCAAAACTGTCCTTCCTGAAGTCTAGATACTATAGTACCAGAAAATAATATGCAAGTTTAAGGGGTAGAAGTAATTAAAAGCATTACCCAACTAGTACACGTATTAACCACAACAATGACTAGCACAACAGTACAAAAAGACACCATAAGTGGTATTTACATGTTGTTGGTAACTAAAGGCTTTCTAACTGGACTTAAGGTCCACTGAACAGGAGGAGGAAGAATCAGGCCTGGATAAGAAACCTAGCCAGTTTCAGGGGTAAAGAGGTAATGGATATTAGGAGATCATCTACTACCACCACTTTGTTAGACAAGAATAAACCCTGACTATATTCTACATTTTTTTATATCTACAGATAAAGTGTAACTATCACTCCTTATCAAAGAAGCTTCTCTGTTTACCAAATGGAGACCATCACAGAAAACCAGAAGTGGATTCAATGCAGATATCAAAGAATTGTGTATAGTATAGCCTCAGCATATATGTTCAAAGTTGCAACATGGTCAAAAGAATTATGCATGCTAAACAATATCATGAGGAACTGTGAAAGAGGCTCCAGAAAAATAGGTAGAGGGCTTTTTACTCAGGGGCATTTTGTTCCTTGGATTATTCTTTCAAGTAATTTTGTGCCTCCTGTAACAAACATGTATATTAAATTTATAAGACATGTTGATTCTCATAGGTGTCAGAGCATAGCTATAGAACCCAGCTGGTCAGTGTATCCTGAATCTGGATATGGGCCTCTCTCTGGCTTTTGTACACTCTAAATACATGCCAGACAATTTTTTAGACTTGTATGTCATGAGAAAAGTTCTGGGAAAGGGCTTCTCTGTCAATATTTAGTATGTGTGTACTGGTGTTTATTTACATGGTTTTTTATCTTATTTTTCTGAACTCAAAAAACTTTCCTTGAACCATTGCTTTCTTTGTCCATTTATGTATAAAAGTGCACCACACTGAAATGCATTTGTTTATGGCATTAGACCATAGTCTGCCCAATACTTTTGGGTCCTCAGATCTCAAGTCCAGAAGACAAGATCTGTATGGGTTGACAGAAGTCTACAATCCAAATAACAGTTTTTGTGTCTTTAGCTCTGGTAAAATTACAGATGTGTAGTTGGAAAGATTGTAAGCCAAAAATAAATAAATAAATAAATAAACAAACAAACAAACAAATAAATAAAATCACCAAAAGAACAAAAAACAAACAATCAAGCAAAAACAGTACATTTTCTATGAAACAGTATGTGCTAGAACAGGACACATTAATAAGACTAGAACTATGGTATTACCAATAAATATTCTAATATGGAATAGGGATAATGTTACAGGATCTGCCATCAGACATAGACCTACAGGCAACTAATAACATCTGAGAAAAGGAGACTTAGCCTTTCCCAATGATGAACCCCTATTAGTTATCCAAAGCATAGTAGTAATCCCTGAAACTATGTGTCATGAACATCACAACTGGAGCTAGCAACTTTATATTTATATTAGTGAATATATAAATACACACATATATACATACATACATACATTCATACATACGTACATACAGACAAAAAAACACACATAAAAAATAAAGAAAAAAGGCATCAATTTGAGAGTGGAGGAGCATAGAAGTTGAAGAGAAGGGACTTGAGAGGCTAGAAGGAGGAAAGACAAGAGGGAGAATTGTGCAATTATATTTTAATTACAATGTATATAAAAGAGAAATAAATATTTGTAATGGATAATATAATAAATTTGAAAGTAAAATTGTGTTTACTTGACATCATTAAGTGACTAATATGGTTTATACCTGTAAATAGATTAAGCACTTGTACCTAGGCTTGAGGTGATTTGTGTAATGACAGACCAACCTACCTTGGGAAAACTAGAATTCAAACTACAGCTAATGTCCAGCTAACCAGTCAGTTATCCTAGCTTAGTCACAAAGTACTCCAGAGGGTGATGACTTTTACAATCACAATCAGAGAGCTGTGATGGGGTAGTGTTAAGCATTCCAAATGTTAATTAATTGGTCCTGCTTGATGTCTGTTGCTTACAATGACTCTGATTGGTTAAAATAAATGCTGAGGCCTGAAATTGGGCAAAGACAGAGAAAGGTGGGATTTTCTGAGATTGGAACAGGAACCCTGAGCTTTAGACAGAGAATTAATTCATTCAAGCCAGGAGCAGCAAGAAGAAGACAGAGGCCATGTGTTAGAAAAAAGAACCTCATTCTACATAGCCAGGAACATTGGCATATTGTGGAGAATGGCAGTCCAAGGGGACATACGTATATATGGGGTCATATTTGGGTAGTAGAATTAAGAGCTAGCTTAAATGGGCTAGGATTGCTCAATTCAGGCCAAGGCTTGTTAAAATCCATCCTGTGTCTCTGTGTTCTCACTTATAATGGCTGCTTAAAGATTAATGGCTGCTGAGCCAATTAATGGTAATATAAATACTGGTTAAGAAATTTAATTAATTTTTTTTTTTTTACAGAGCTGACTGGGATTTAGGACATGGTACCCTTACAAAACAACAATACAAACAAATATCCAACAGTACTGAACAACTCAACAATCGCAGTCTAATATTATAAGTACAGTTTTGCTAATCAAGTTTTAAATTTTCAATTCTGCAGTGAAGTAAAAAGTTACTATATCAAACAATTATAAGCTAAGTATTTTCTGTATAAAACATGAAATATTTTGTCTCAATGTATTATTACATATCACATAAATTACATAGTTTAGACTTGGTATAATTTTATTCTTATTGTAGTGGACTTTTTACCTATCCATATAATATTTGGGGGAAAAAGCCTATTGAGTAAAATAATAAGAAAAAAAATTGTCATTTTAACTAACTTATACAAGTTCAAATTTTAAACGGTCAGACACTTTCCCAAAGTAATGAAAACAAATGCTTTTCTTCATCATTAACTTTCTAAGTCTACTGACTTTTGTGAAATCACTGCAGTTAGGCTCAAATGGCGTATGAAATGAAAATTTCCTGCCTAGGCACTGCACATAGGAAACATCCTGATGATGTCTTGCAATCAATGTTCTGTTCAGTTATTTTTGGTAATACTGTGGTCATGGAGTAGGATATGTTTACTGAGTAATAAGAAAAATGGGAAAGTGAAAAACTTTTCTTCAACTGATATTTTACTTGTTTGTTGTTCATATTTAATTGGAGAGATTAGGCCAACTTGAAACAAAATGCCCTTTTTGATTGACTAGTAATGGATGTTTCAATCTAGTGTATTGAGTATGAACCTGATGTATGTATTTTGATTTTTCAAAATAATGAGCACCATCCATAATACTTATATTAGAAAAGAAACTACTACAAAGCAGGTTAAAAGTTCTTCTCTTACATGCCTATCATGTATTCCCAATGGTGAATTCATAATATCTGTCCTTACATTACTATTGCTGTGTATGTTTGAAGCCATGTGGTACATTGTAGATATAAACTGACTTGATTCATTAATAGGCACAGTAACAACTGTAGATCCATGACATGACATAGACATAGACAATATCACATAATAGTGTATCAATTTCCTGTTGCAGTGATCATTTTATTTTGCCTACTTCTATAATATTAGAATCAATTGTCACATAGCAGAAAAGACATATATCACAATTTTTAAATGTGACTTTCTACAAGAATAACACTGACATGCCACACATTCATTGGTTTTTATGCATTTGTTTGAAAATAGGATTTGCTCTATTTTCAAAGCACTAGTGAGGCTTCATTTTTGCATTGCTTAAAACTAAGATAGGTAGGAGTACAAAAGTAATAAGTTACGTTATCCTTTCAGTAGTTGTTTATTGGAAATATCATTTGCATTGCTTTTCACTATTTTATTCAAACAAAATTTATAATGGGTGTCATTTAGCCCCACTTTAACATTATTCTTTTGCAATTTGCATTTTAAAATTATTAGTTCAGAACGGTGTGATGGGGTTAGTGATAGCATTTAGCAGCATAGGGATCTTGGAATAGCAAAAGCCTGGTCTCTCAGGTAAAAGATTTACATCCAGATCTGGTGTACCTTTAAAACCCTCCAAGAGCAGATGACATCATTGATCACGCACTGTTGTGGAGGGGCATACCTTTGAAAGCCTGCCAGGAACTATGGCAACAAAATGCAAGAATTCCCACTGAGATCATTGCAACACATTAGACACAAGGGATTAAAAATAGGAAGCCCACACAGTTTTGCTCTCCTTCCTCCTTGTCTCTTTTTGAGGACACATGTTGAGACTTCACCAGGCTCCTCTACTCATCACCATTTCATGCTGACCTGCCAGGAATCCTCCATCATGTTAATTTCCCAGGATTTCTATGACATCACATTTTAGAGGCTAAAACTCTAAATCAAGCTGTCAGTAGAAATGTGCAACCTTGGCTGGATCAAAAGACTCTTCCTTGCCCTACTGTAACTTTTGGGTAGTTTGCCACTAATGTTTGAGGGTTTTTTTCCCTTTGTAGTGCATTTATCTCAGCCATTGTAGTGCTAGATTTACTTTGTCTCTTTTTATCCTTAAAAGAGCAAATCATTTCAATCGAGGCTCACTATATTTTAACATTATGTATATTTTTCTTATTACATTAGCTTTGATCCTATTTATTTGAATAGAAGGCCACATTCTAAGGCTCAGATATCAATGCAACAGCCATATAGGAGTAACATCCTATATGGCATGAATGAATCATTACTAATTAGAAATAAATATTGTCTAAATAATAAAATATATTCTAATGTGAGTTAGACAAATAAACCATTGCAGAAGAATCATGACGTCATCTGTATTAAAATATTCTCTGCTTGGGTTTCTTTTTGTACTGCACTTAAAGGGCCATCTCTGCATATTATAACTTGCTTATACAAGAAAATTAATAAAATGGTTGGTTTAAACACACACACACACACACACACACACACACACACACACATATAAACCTTCACTGAATAATTACAAAAAAAGCAAGATAGGAAGTTTAAAAACATTTGGATACAATTAATCATTTTCTCTATTTTGCAACTAAAAAAAGATTTCGTATGCCAAATATGAAATAAAACACCGTTTATTATGAGATTAAGCCACTATTAAAATTTCTTTAAAAATCAGAAAATTTCATTATTTTTTATTGTCTTTATTTTATCTGTACAGTAACCTCAAAAAGTATTCATAGATAATAATTTTTAAATAAGAGGACTCAACTTGAGAAAGCTACTGGGTAATTTGCTCAATATTATAAAATTATCTTAATAGGTATAGTATAACTTCTTTAGATCCAAACTGAATCACATTTTCATTAGAATTCTGTCCACTGTTTTTCTCATTGTGAGTGTATTGCCTAAATGATGATTAAGAGCAAAAACCTGAGAGTCTTCCTTAGTCCAAGTCACTGTATTTCCCTCTATGTATAAACAATTATCATCCTTTGAAAAATAATTCTTTGGTCTTCTCTCTTTCTTTACAATTTTCAGTTTTTTCAAATTTTCTAAGATTTTAAACCATGAAGTATATGGTACTATCACACCTTTCTCTTTTAAAATGTATTCTATAACTCAGTGTGATCTGACCTATCCTTTTGAACAAATCATATTGCTTCCTAAAATTTAAATATATATGCATAAATGTTATTATATTGAATAAAATATCCACTAAATTTATAAAAATAAATTATACTTTATACTATATATTATATTACCCTTCACTTTTTGTATTACTTTTTATACTATTATTTTGAGCTGCCCACTAGCTAAAGGTAGGCTCTGGATGTTTTAAGTGTTTATAATTTTGAAAACAAATACATGATTTAGTAATAATTCTATACTGATGCTTACTATGATTAAAAAATCATCGTTGGCATTTTAAATGTCATAATGCAGTTTAGTCTGTCAAATGTGATCTTCAACTAGTTACTGCTATTTTCAATTTTATAAACTTAAAAACTATAATTTGCATCAGTTTAGATAAGTAACTCACAATGACACAGAAACTGTCTGAGACCAAGAGTTTATAAGCTGTGTGGCTTCCAAACTTAAACCGCAATTCTATACTCCAAAACATTTATAGTGTTTAAGTGACTTTTTAAATTATTTTTTTTATGATTCTACCATTCCCATGTACCTCCTTTAGCTCAACTGTTTCCTAGTCTTTGAAAGCTGAACTAATTACATTCATGTTTGTAGCTCAGCTTGTTCACACAGAAAGGAAGTGATCTCTCTGAGCTTTAGGTTATATGAAAAATTATAAGAGCTAATAGAACTGTATTTGAAGGATATCTCAGCAGAGCAGCTTTACATATAAAATAATTCTATTTCCTGATAATATATCTAAATTCTTCCCAGAGAACACACAGCCACCACAAATATATAATTATGTAATAACCCCATCTACTCTTTTGCTAATAAGATTTCTGGAAATTAGTATTTACCCTTTTACCACATTATTCTTAGACTAACGTAAAGTAAGATTTCAAAATTTGATGGCCTATTTGAAATAAAGTGGAAACTCTATTCTATTCTACTTCTGTGTGTGTGTGTGTGTTCATCTGTTTGTGTGTCATAGTGAGTCTGCATGAATATGTACACAGAGTCCAGGCACAGTGTAGAAGAGGGTGTCATATCCCCTGTAGCTTGGGTTATGGAAAATCTATTATCATTTATCATGAAAAGCCAGAAAATGTACACTAAATTTATACAAATGTGGTAAAAATGTATTCAATTTTAAATGTACTCATCATGTAGACATGGGAGAAATATTCCCAAGTATATTGAATCAATATAGATAAAGATGTAGTGCATTTTTTGTTAATATTTGGAGAAAAATTAGCTTGAAAACAGTGAAATTTATTTAAGGTAGCCTTAGAAATACAATATATAACCTGTTGCTGTGTAACATTATAAATTGCCAAATGATTTCTATTCATATTCCAAATTCTTTAATAATAAAATAACTATAGTGCTTCAATTGACCTAACTCCCAACATGGTAGAAGTCATTGTGTGTGCACTCATTATGAAAACACAGCATGACCTTTCAGGACATATTATGCCAGTTGAAACTAAAATTACTCAGTTGTTCTGGGATTTGAGGTTTTTCTGTCTTTGACCTTTGAATTGAAAGTAAAAATGAATCAATTTTTTTTTCTGCATGTCAACATATTCAACTGTTAGCTCCAGATAAGGACAAAGCATTATTTTTTTCTTGGTCATTTGAACTTAAGTTAAACCAGGATTTGAAATTTGAAGTATTTCTTTTATCATAGGCAGGCATGTAATAACTCTAAGAAGGCTACCAAGCTTTTATGTGTACAGTCTCTTGTGCATTATCCTAATAGATTAAACAATAAGTGGCATGTTTTCTCATTATCTGGTTCTATATTACAAGCTTTGAAGCAATGAAATATTTATTGGATTTCATTCACTTTATTTTTGTAAACTTATGTGAAGATATTAAAAATAACATAATTATTATATTCTACATTTTACTCAGTATTTAATATTTAAAATAAGGATGGTTTGAAATAATGGAAGAGCATTTATTGGAAAGAAATTATACTTGCTCTCTATCTCTGAAAACATACCATGTGGTAAATAAATTGTTAGCTGTTTACCAAAGTGCATGTTACTTCATGTATTTTCTACATCTTTATCATTTGTTCATAATTTCAAGCAATAAACTGAGATAAATGCAATGTGTACCAATTCTCAAACTCACCCATGAAAATGGTCTATGTTTCTTCTTGCTCCTTTTCTCACCACTGCTTGCTAAAATAGACACCCTGAAAATTACCTGCAATGAGAATGAGAAACCATGGGACACTCAGTCCTAAATGGGATATCTACATCATATTCCACCTCTCAGGGCTCAGGGAATAAAGAAAAAGAGGGGAAAGAGGGTAATAATTATAGAAGATGGTCGACATCATGAAAGTAAGACCCTCCATATCAAAACAATCAAAGCACTTATGAATTTAGGACAGACTGTGGCAACATGCAGAGAACCTGCCTGTGACTGTACCATATGGCATCCTAGAGCTTAAAAAAGAAGTGGGCATATACCCTCACCCCTAACCTAGAAGCAATCTGTAAGTGATAATCACTTTAAATGAAAATATACTTTCCTCCAAGTGAGTCTTAAGAGTAAGTAGTATGGATTCCTCACAGCATGTGTCCAAAATAAACTCAATGGGATCTTTGGATGTTCCATGTATCAAGTGTGTCATTTAATGTAATTACACCTATTCTGTGAACAAATAACAATAACAACCAGAATGTATTGATTCATTTCAAAAGACCAGTAATATTCAGAGCATGAACTTATAGTATATCTTTAATACTCCAAAGAAGTCTATAAATTGTATACTATAATTACCCTAACTTTATGAGACAGGAAAAAAGATACTTATGTGTTAATATTTTCTAATTCTGTTTTAAAATAGTTATTACTTCAGGTTACATCTCAATCACAGTGTACTCTTTCTACCCCAACCCAGTCCCATCCTCCCACCCTCTACCCCCTATCGCTTCCATCACACTCCTCTGGAGTGGACTGTCCCTACATGACTGCCCCATTTCAGCAGTCAGATTAGGGCTAAGAGCCTCCTCATACACTGGGGGCCTACAAGGCAGCACCACTAGGGAAAGTATCTCATTGACAGGAAAAAAATTCTATGTTCATGTTCCCTTTGGTGCATTGGTTGTACTATAGTTATCCTGTACTATATATCTAAAATCTGACTATAATTGAATAGATGCCATGTGCATCCTTCTGAGTCTGGGTTAGCTCACTCAGGATGAGCTTCTCTAGTTCCATCCATTGGCTGCAAATTGCATGGTTTTGTTGTTTCTGATGGCTGAGTAGTATTCCGTTGTGTAGATGTACCACAGTTTTTTTTAATCCATTCCTCAGCTGAGGGACATTTGGGTTGTTTCCAGTTTGTAGATATTACCAATAAGGCTGGTAGGAACATAGATGAGGCAACATCCTCATGATTTGGTGAGGAATCATTTGGATGTATACCCAGAAGTGGTATGGCTAGGTACCAAGGCAGAGCTATTCCAAGTTTTCTAAGATATCACCAGACTCACCTCCATAGTGGTTGCACAAGCCTGCACTTCCACCAGCAATGGAGGAGGGTTCCCCTTTCTCCACAACCTTCCCAGCATGTGCTGTCATTTAAACTTTTGATCTTAGCCATTCTGACAGGTGCACTGTCATTCAAAACAGCAGCCTACAGATTGGGAAAAAAATCTTCACCAACCACACATCTGACAGAGGGCTAATATCCACAATTTGCAAAAAACTCAAGAAATTAAATGCCAAGAAACCAAATAATCCAATCAAAAAATGGGGAACAGAGCTAAACAGAGAATTCACAAAGGAGGAATCCCTAATGGCTGAGAGACACTTAAAGAAATGCTCAGCATCCTTAATCATCAGAGAAATGCAACTTAATATGTTCTAATTCTAACTGGCAGTAGCTACATGGAGAAATATTTCAACCTTCTATTTCAGTTGTTCATTAAATTGTTTTTCACATGTGTTCATAATATTCTGCAGAGTTAAACATATAGTCTAGTACAACAAGCACAAATTGAGAACAGGCAATACATTTTTTTCAATCATAAAATAGCCAGTTTATATAAACTATTAATATTTGGATACGTGTTGAAATTTTCTTATTTCTAGGAAATTATTTATTTAATAACCACAAATTTTTAGACTTTTAATTGTTTTTAGAAATTAAACATTTTAATGCCAAATGTTAAAACAATATATGAATTTGACTTAGGACTCTGAATTTCCTTGAAATTAATTTTTATTTTGAACATTTTTTAAAAATTGTACTAAATTACTTTATACCCATAATGTAAAATATAATTTATTTTATGTATAGGCTGACTGATTTTGATCACATTGTTAAAATTTCTCAGTTAAGGCTGAACACATTCAACAGAAATATTAGAAACTATGTTCTCACATTATTTTAGCTATTTAGCATATTATCTATACTCTTAATTATATATTCACTTAAGATCATGTAGAGAATACTTAAAATATTTTGTTAATACAAAGCTACTAATAATAAATCTTCCAAATTAAAACTAACTCCATATAAGTTTTTGACAAGTTTTAACAGAGTAAAGTTACATTACCATGTATTTCTGTTGTAAAATAAAACTAGAATTTGTATATTGGTTTATTATATTTTATTAAATATAATTATCAAAGAGATGTTATTTTTTTAAATTGTGGACACATATCACTTAAAATGTTCTGTAAGGAGAGATGTCTTTCCACCTTCTGCTATCTTTTTCAGTTCTTTTTTTTTTTTACTGTTTTAAAGGTTTTTTTTTGTATAAGTCTTTCAATTGGTTTTGGTTAGGTTTATTCCAATATGGATATTTTAGGCTTTTAAATAGGATGTTTTCCTGATATCTTTCTAAATAAATTTGTGATTCCTATATAGGGAATATAATAGTTTAATGTATTAGTTTTGTCTTCTGTTACTTTGCTGGATATATACATTTGCTTATGTATCAGTGGGATTAATATTGTGCAAATGGCCACTCTACCAAAACCAAATACATCTAATCATACTTCTCAAGAAAACCAAAATGGATAAATAAATGTTGCATACATGTCCTGTTTGAGGGCTAGGATCAATCCTTAACTCTGAAAAAACTATGTGTAATTTCAAGTCTTATAAAAAGTATATGGAGCTATGAAAATAGTTGATACATTTTAAGATACAGTATAAAAATATTTTCCATCAAGAGTCTAGTAATATAAATTTCTTCATTTACAACTTTTGTTTGATTTTTTAATTTAAAATAGATTCTTCTCAAATATAATATATCCAAACCATAGTTTTCCCTCCCTCCACTCTCCCATCTTCCTCTTACCACCTCTTTGCCCACGATCTACTTCCCCTACATTTCATCTACAGAAAGTACCAGGCTTCCAAAAGAGGACTGTCGAACAAGACAAAACAAAATACAGGAAGACAAAAGTTCTTATGTATTAATATTACCATGTATTCACACTACACAGGATTTAAGGGCTGCAATATATTATAATTTAAAAACTCTAAGACTCAGTATTATAAGTGTACATTTGAAACAAGCAAGATCTTGAAATGTATTTTTATTGCAAAGTAAAAGAATACAACTTGTTCTCATCTAGGAACCTATAATTCCTCACCAGCAGGTTTGGGTCAACAGTTTAGTTTGTAGTTGTAGGGCAACACCAGAAATTGTCTTAAGGAAATTGCATCAATATTTGCAAGACTCCGAAGAATTTTATTATGGACTTCAAAGAGATCAGTCACTCTTTGAGGTTAGCATAATAGGAAATCCAAAAGTATATCTCAAACCAAGACCTGCAAATACATCCTGTCACTATTGACTAACAGTTAAGTCTTTTCTTAGATCAACCAAGCTGATCAGGCTCTCTATTGAGTGTGATATTTATTTTTTATTGTCATCATCATATAGAGCTAAGAATAGCCTACCCATCATGAAACAAGACATTGAATAATCTCATCGATCACAAATGATATCACCCCATTAATAACTAATGTTTTTTGCATATGTGTAAATTTAATGTTATAGGTACAATGCTAATACCACAATAATAGTTCAATGAACATAACACTAGATTTCAAAACATAAAAAAGAGCAATATTCCATGAGTTAATTAAACCTTCATGGTAGCAATGAAAGAAAATGAGTAATACATACTGCTTAAGTAACAGTGTAGGGAGTAAAGAACATATATCTAGTAGCCTAATTTATAATTATATAAATTTGTAGTTATAAGCATATATATGTGAAGTAGATGTTATACATAAAGTTATAACTATAAATGTAATGATATACTTCATATTTATGTATATTTTCATATATGTAGGTATATATAATTATATACATGTGACTCTATACATATTTACGGTTTGACTCTCCATATCTAACATTCCATATACACATACTCATTTAATTATGGATTGAAAAGATTATTTTGTAACTTAAATTTACACTGAAATCACAGAAAAATATTGGTAACCACTCACAATATAATATTTATGATATCCATAATATATAGAGTATTAAAAGTTCTTTGATGAAAAATTAAGATCTATAAGTAGAATGTAATACTTTAGTTAGTAAAAACACAGTACATGCCATTTTTATATGGGGTGTGACATCAGTGTGTGTTGCTACTCTGAAGGTGAATATTTTGAAGAAATTTTGAAACCAGAATTAAAATGTACAAACACTATATAATAATGGGTATTTCTCTCTAATTTGCTATTCATTAATTTAAATTCTTTTTGCTTTATTTAAAAATAGACTTTTTTCCATAGGATATATTCTGATTATGGTTTCCCCTCCCACAGCTCATCCCAGAACTTTCCCACATCCTATTCACCCACCAAATTTTCCTTTCTTACTCTGAAACCCAAAAATATGTACAGTATTCAAATATAGATTAGAAACTAGAATATGGGAAAGAAAAACTAGGAACATGTCAATTTTATTTATTTATTTATTTATTTTTTTATAAGTACTTTATTTTTTTTCAAGTTACATCTCAGTCGCAAACCCTTCCCTATTCCCCCTTCTTGTCCCACCCTTCCACCCTCTTCCCCCCCCAACAGCTTCTCTTTTCATTCCAACAAATGGTTCTTTCTCTTATAACAGTAAATTCTATACAAAACAGCAGAATTAAATATGCCACATTTATGAGAGTTAAATGGCCTGGTGTACCTTCCCAATGTCCAGTTCATACATATTTGGCCCCTGACTTTAACCTTCTACCTTCTAACCATCTCCATGAGTTTAAAGTTCTATAACTGACTTAGTTTTCATACTAACTTGCATCACTATTATAACCATCTTCTTAGATCTAGAACACCCTATTGATTCCTAAACAACTCAAAATTTAGCTATGAGACTAAAGCTGTCTATTCTTCAACCACCTCAGAGAGCTGAGAAGGATAAATATATCTGATTGTATAGGAAGTGCAGGGCCTGCAGCTTCCAATACTAAGAAATGACAAACCAGTGACTACCTGGACAGTTCCCATTTTCTCTCCAAACATTCCAGCATCAGTCTTCAGCCTTTTGGTCCTGTTTCTCTGACAGACATTTATTGTAGAGCAGGGATTGTGAAGGACTAACCTACCCTGTCTTGGCAGAGCTAGGCTGTCGACTTTCCTGCTACCAAGTTTTGTCCTTTTTGGACAGCAGTCTGTCTGCAGTTGAAGCAAGGAGTTTTTACATGTCAAGAGATAGGCTTGCCACTAATTCAACCATCTCAACATGTCAATTTTAAATATTACATTAAAGCTAAAAATGTGTAAATTATTCAGTTAGAAAGAAATAACTTATATTTTAGGCCTCACACCTAGAAATGCCCATGATTTTATATCAGAAGTTCATTAAAAGTATCATAATCACCAAAATATGCTATAAGAATCTCTAAATATTTGTTCCGATAGAATGGACAATTCTTAGATACTTAATCAAAATTCTTCTTCCCAGTAATTGTAGTTACTTCTTTTTAGTAATTTCTGGTTTTATGAAATGTATAATAAAGTTTAATAAAGTACTTTTTTTTGCATCAGAACCATTGACAAGATAAGATAGCTTTGCATCCCAGAGAGAAATTCTGGTCCTCAAAGGTGATGTTGCTTATAAATATAACTTTTATTCTCCTGATATAATTTTCATTCCCAGGGCTCATTGCCTCCATCTGCTAATCTAGGCTTAGTCCTGGAAGCTTCTAGCTTCCTTACCATCTAATTTAGGCCTAAAATGTTTTCAGCCTCTGAGACTTATGCTGAATAGGCTCACCTTTTCTTGTTACTTCAGAATTCTGGCTGGCAGGTTCAACTCATTATTCTGGCTCAAACTCTTCTCCATGCTGACTGATTCAAAATGTCTTCTCTCAGCTTCTGACTGAATTTCTCTGCTTGGCCTCAAACTAACTCTAGCAATCTGTTTTAATCTTCTGGCTCCTTCTCATTCTCTGTTTGTTCTCTCTTCACCTGTGTCTAGCTTGTTCTTCAACTTGTCTCTGTAAAAATCTCCCAGTAAAACTGCCTTCTCTCCCACTCCCTCTGTGCTGCTCTCTCTTTAGTCACCTCTGCTTTCTTTCTCTTCTACTGAGAGTTGGGCATATCCTATTCTGTCAAATTTTTTCTGATTCATTACCTTGTCTACGATTCAATTAGACATAACTTTCAAACATGGCTGCTTCCTTCTATAAACTAACCTTACATATATTGTTTGGGATTAAAGGTGTGTATAAGGGTGTGTCTGCATTCCAGTCAAAGCATACTGTAATTCAGGGCATGTCTGCATTCTAGACACATCACATAAACCTAGAAGTTCTTTGGATGTTATCACTTGCCAGAGCAGCCATGTTGCTGGATTTAATTCCCCTACAGTTGCTAAAGGGTTTTCTAGACATGTAGGTAAAGGAAGTTGAAGGTAACATAAGGTTAATGATATTAACCAGTCTAAAGAGTGTATCTGTTTCTTGCTTTCATTTACTCTATTACATAGTGTGAAATTTAATTTGTTTTCTTTACTCAATATACTATAAATCTTAATTAGATTTCAATTGTTGTGATAAAATACCACAACCTAAGCAACTTAGGAATAAATGGACTTATTTCATTTCCACTTCCACATCACAGTTCTTTATCAAAGGTAGTCTTGTCAGAACTCAAGGCAGGAATCTGGAGGCAGCAATTGAAACAGAAGCCATGAGGAGCATCTCTTAGTGTCTTGTGCTCCATGGCTCATTTTTTTTTTTTTCTGTTTTTGGATAGTACCCAGGACCAGCAGCCCAGGCGTGGGCACTATTCACAATGAGTTGGGTACTCCCCCATGAAATATCAATTAAATAAATTCATTACAGGTTGGCTCATGAACAACCCTGTTGGCAGCGATTTTAAGTTGCTGTTCCCCTCTTCCAAAATTTGACATTCTGTATCAAATTGACATAAACTTAGCCAAACTCAATAGACACCTAGGTATCTAGGCACACAAATATATCACTGTTGAACCATATATTCTTAGCCAAACTCAATAGACACCTAGGTATCTACGCACGCAAATATATCACTGTTGAACCATATATTTTCCTTTCTTATTCATTCCCAAGATTTCATAGTGATATCAACATCACAATAAAAAACATACTTTAAAATATTCTTTCTCTTTAAATCTTTAGTCTCTAAAATATTCAATGTCTCTCTAAAACTCCAAAGTCTCATCAAAATTGGAAAACCCTAGTAAGTCTCTGTAAAATATCCAGTCTTGCTAACATTCCAAATTCTCACTAAAATTCTGAAATTTCTTATTTGTGGGCCCCAATAAATAAAAAATATGTTAAATATTTTCTTCCCCTTAAGAAGAAAGAACCATGGCATAGTCACAATCTGAAAAAAAACAAAACCAATATCAAAGAGTCAAATAACTCAATGTCTAATGTCTTGAAATCATTCCCAATAATAGTCTTCTAGAAGCCAAAGGACATGGTCAGTCACATTTCTCTGAGTCCATAGGATACACTCTGGTCTTTTAGGGTCAGGTTGGGTATACCACATAGTTCCAGTAGTTCCTAGTAGTCAATCCATTGTGCTAGATTATCCATTGCACCTGGATATACAATCACCTGCTGAAGATTAGGCTGGTCTACCAAGTGAGTCCAGGACAGCCAGAGATAAAGACAAACCCTGTCTCACAAAACAAACAAACAAACAAAGAAAAAGAATCAATATGACGGCAATAATATAAAGTTTTATCATATTTTAGAGAATTTAAATTTCCAGATAATAGTTGCTATGTGACTATTTAAGTCAATGAGAGTGTGCCTTGCACAGTCTACTTTTCCACTTAAGTGGACCATGCCATTGGTAAAGTGATTACTGTGTTTGTCAGCAATTGGAAAGTAATTGCTTATTTACTTCTAGGCTGTCTTTCGGTTTGAGATCTAAATTAGTATTGTCAAAGCATTCTAGCATTAGACATGGATTAATTAATTGTCTTTCCATTTAGTCTAATTTGTGTTACTAATTTTGTACATAAGCAAAAGGGGTTTAAAATGCTGGAATCAAAGCAATGTGTGAGACAAATTGGCTTCTTCAGAGTTAGGACAAAGATTCATAATATTTGGTTTCTCTAACTATAATTACACATCAAATGTGGTCGGAAAATATCCACAGGTGAGATTGTAAGACCCTGTCAACACTAACATCAAATAATAAATAGAAAATAAATCAAATAAAGTTTTCCCAAATGACACATATTTAGATGATGCTCAGTTGAAAATTATTCACCTTAAATGCAAACTCTGTTTTTATTCTATCTGCAGAAGCTCCCTTCACTGCTTGGTTTTGTTTTTTGCTTTTGTTTTTGTAGACCAAAGCATATTTGTCTTCATTTATCATTGTTAGTGAATGTGCATTTGAGCAAAATTTTAATTCTTAGAAAAATAAGTGTAAAATCATTGAGTTGATTCTTTACAGAGTCCTTCTACAAAAGTACTTAATCACATCCAGGGAAGATATCTTCATGAACTCAGCATAATCCTTATAGTTATTTCATTGAAAGTAAGTGATTTCTAGAAAGGATTCTATCAAAGCACAGCACATTCTAGGATTATTATTGTTAAGGCTTGAAAAAGTAAATCTTAGGGATAAAATTCAGCTCTAATATTTATTAATTACAATGGATATTTTTACCTCATGGAAATTAGGATAGATTCATAAAATATATTATTAAAAAGAATAGCAAAATTCTCTGTAGTGAAGAATTAAATTTAGTAGATGAAAGATTGACACTGTTTTGAATGTCAAAGTCTTATTATTCTATATGTCTAAAATTTTTTAAATATTCTATTTAACAATTGAATAAATGATAATTCTTCCAAATCATTGCATGTTTATGTAAGAGTAATTGTGCAAAATGCATGAGGGAGAAATATACAAGATATTGACTTGCTAGGGAAATGGTTCTGCCTTCATACCTACAGTACTATGACTTACAACCACATTGATAAAGACATTATTTACCATTTATGTTCATATAATGAGGTAACAGAAGCAATAGTGACTTGTCACATGCAATTCAATGCTACCATTTTCCTTTAGATACAGCATTAAATTCTAGAAAAGTTATTTTCATCAAACCTTAAAAATATTGAAATACAATTTTGAAAAAAATGCACATAAAGTAAATAGTCTCTTTTCCTTCAGTTCACTGTTTTTTTTAACTTATGACAAAATTAAATAGTAATGGGGAATTTCAATCTGTCAGCTCAAGCAAGTAATTATTCATAAGTATTCTTATAAAAGTCACTGAATAAACATCAGCTATTTTGTAGAATACAACTATGCTGGTGGATCTATGTTTACAAATTCACCAAGCTGCCTATCTTCTCATATCAGCATATGAACTATTTCTTCCAAACTTCTATCATTGAAGATATTAAAGAATCTTTATGTCAGACACTCTGAATAATCCATGCTGTCTCTTAATTTACACAAGTACTACATAAAATGAAGTGTGTTAAAAGCTCTAGTTAGTATATTTGTTTCTTCAACATATGTAGTGGTATGCCTAAAACTATTTTCTGTGTATACTGCATAAACAAATATGTAAATGTTTTGCAAATAATGAAAAATATGTTTCTCACTGTTGGAGAAAGAAGCTATAAGTAATGAAATAGGAAGATTGGAAAACTTCCCTGTGATGTTTAATGAAATTCCAGGGTAGTATCATAAAATAAATAAATGCATCTCTTTTATATATTGTTTATTTGTCTGCTTTCCAGATATTAACTTTTACATTTGTATGTATAGAGATTATACATGTGTACATTTCTTAGGTGTGTATTTTTATTTTTATTTTTTTTTGTTTCTGTTTTTCCTTAATTACATTCTTTGAAACAAGGAGTGATGTGGTCTAGAATGTCTTCAAATTTATTTTAGCTGAGGGTGACCTTAAATGATACTAACATGTTTCATGTAATGTTGGAGACTGAATTCTTAGTTTATTGCATATTTGTCAAGTACTTTATCAATAGACACACACTAATGTTGTAGGATAATTTTTGTCATTTTATGTTCTATATTTTCTCATTGAAATAACAATCAATTTCTCTATTATGAAGGCGGTAACAGCATATCCTTCTGGATGCTATTCAGCTAGCTATATAAATTTTCTTTATTAAGCTGTACTTTTAATTTCTCTAATAAAAATTGTTTTGTGTAAATATATTTGTCCCTGCTTTATTACACACACACACACACACACACACACACACACACACTCACACCTCTATTAAAAACAGATTTTACCTACATTAATTTATTAATTTTGTTTGTAAAAATGCCTTAGTATTCAAAATTCTAACAGTTTCTCTTCTCATGGAAACTGTAGAGCAAGAAGAAACATGAGCAAAATATTCACATAAATGAAGTATTTTCATTGTTCAACTTAACAGAGAAGAGTTAAAGATTTGTGGAGTATGTAATGAAGGGATGTACTTACTCAATGTACAGTAGAGATAGTTCCCTAAAGAAATGATTAATGTATGACTTTTCAGAGAAAGTAAGAATTACTTGCATAATAGAACTGTGAATAAGAGGAGAGTCATATGGTGAAATATGGCCAGCATTGTGGATATGGAATTAGAGCAGAAGACTTAGGGCAGAGCCTACAGGACAGAGTATGAAGTGAGCCAGAAACACCAGGAAGACCACAGCATGAAGGCTTTGAGCCCATTAAGGTTGTTACTGTTTAACTTCAGAGCACTGGATTCATACTGAAGTATTACAGCAGGGAAGAAAACAATTTCTATTACAAAATAAATTCTTGAACATGAAGGAAATATTTTCTTGAAGATAAAAGATATGACATGGATATTCATTCTTTTCCAGTAATCACAGTTTACACTCAACTATTAATGGTATCATCATTGTGTATTCAGCACTCTTATAGTTCAGAAAATTTTGCACAAGTTATTTTAAAATGTGACCATATTTTCAAAATATTTTACACCCAACATAAATCAACATAGCCTGTAACACAAAGTTTCTTATATTTTTACAGATTAAGAACATTTTCTGGAAAAACACTGCAAATTTCCATAATTTTCCATTTCAAAAAGTTGCATAATAGAATGAAATTTAGAAACATATGTTGCACCCAAAAGGTATTTTTCTTTAACCTGTGATATTATCTAATCATGAAATAAAGGAATATTTAAATAGATATTATGTGTAGCGATATGTATGGATATAACAATGTAAGAATTGAAAGAAATTTGAAGCGTCAATATGACTGTATCCTGGAAAGCTTCAGTATGAATCATTTGTAGTTCTTTGATACAAAC
The DNA here is from genome assembly GCA_907164525.1 of Lophiomys imhausi. Classification (NCBI taxonomy): domain Eukaryota; kingdom Metazoa; phylum Chordata; class Mammalia; order Rodentia; family Muridae; genus Lophiomys; species Lophiomys imhausi. Next base: position 1,711,469 of record CAJQZJ010032455.1, read on the forward strand.
AAAAGAAAATAGAAGAAGAATAAAGAACCTAAATTTGTATTATCTTCAATAACCTATAACATATAAATTCCAATGGAGTTTGCTTCTCCATAAAAGTGTAGATATGGTAGGGAAAGCTTAAAGAAAATAATTTCTTTGTTTTTTCACCTAATTTATCTGATATAACCTTTTAGAAAAGTTATTTATTTAAGTTACATTTCAATTGCAGCACCACCCCCTTCCCAGTCAATTCCACCCTCTCACCTCTTTCCCCTCTCCCTCCTCTCCTTCTTCTCAGATGAGGGTAGTCCTCCATATATCAGCCCCACTCAATTCATCAGTCACATGAAAGCTAGGAGCTTCCTCTTGCATTGGGGCCCAACTTGGAGGCCCAGCTAGAGTAATGTGTTCCCTAACAGACATCAGAGTCTATGGCAGAGACAATTCCATATATATATGTGTGTGTGTGTGTGTGTGTGTGTGTGTGTGTGTGTGTGTGTGTGTGTGT
>CAJQZJ010032455.1:1711965-1774012 GCA_907164525.1 Lophiomys imhausi
TGTGTGTGTGTGTGTGTGTGTGTGTGTGTGTGTGTGTGTGTGTGTGTAGGGGGCCTAAGTCCAGTGTATATAAGCTTTTTTTTTTTTGGTTAGTATTTCAGTCTCTGTAAGCCTCTAGGAGCCTCAGTTGGTTGGTTCTGTTGAACATCATGTGGAGTCCTTGTCCCCTCTGGATCGCTCTGTTCATCCTCCCTCTCAAGTACAAGACTCCCAGAGCTCTACCTAATGTTTAACTCTCTCAGCATCTGTTTCCATATGCTGGTGAGTACACTTTCTTGTACAATAATCATGCTAGATTCCTGTCTCTTTGGGTCTGTGGGTTGCAGGATGGTTATCCTGTACTTTATGGCTAATATCCAGTTATAAGTTTGTACATACCATGTATATCTTCCTTGGTCTACGTTAGCTCATTAGCTTTTCTAATTCCATCCATTTGGTTGCAAATTGCATGATTCCTTGTTTCTGATAGTTGAATAGTACTCCATTGTGTAAATGCACCATTTATTTTTATTCATTCTTCAGTTGAAGCACATCAGGGTTGTTTACAGTTTCAGGCTATTATGAATAAAACTGCTATGAACATAGTTGGGCAATCCTACCAAAATCAATAAACAGATTCAATCCAATTGCTAACAAAATACCAACACAATCCTTTACAAACCTTGGAGGAATAATACGCAATGTTGGAAAAAAAACAGAATAGTTAAAACAATCCTGCACAATAAAAAAATCTGTTTGTATCACCATCCCTGATTTAAAGCTGTAGTACAGACCAATAATAATAAAATACCATGGTACTGGCATAGAAACAGACCAGGTGATCAATGGAGCTGAATGGAAGACTCAGAAATAAACTCACACACCTACAATCACTTGATTTATAAAAAATGTGCCAAAACTACAATAGAAAAAGTAAAGCATCTTCAACGAACTGTGTTGGTCTAAAATGGATGTCAACATGTAGAGGATTGCAAATAGACTCATATTTGTTACCATGTACAAAACTCAAGTCCAAGTGAATCAGAAGCATCAATATCAAACTAGATACACTGAATCTGCTAGAAGAATAAGTGTGAAAAAGCCTCAAACTCATTGACACAGGAGACAACTTCCCCAACAGAACATCAGTATTTCAGGTTCTAAGACCAATAATCAATAAATGAGACCCTATGAAACTAAAAACTTTCTGTAAGGACACTGTGATTAGAACAAATTGGTAGCCTAGAGCCTGGGAAAAGTTCTTCACCAACCTGCCATCTGACAGATGGCTAATATCCAAAATATATAAAGAACTCAAGAATCTAAACACCACCAAACCAAATAATCCAATGGAAAAAAATGGGATACAGTGTTAAACCAAGAATCCACAAAAGAGGAATTTCTAATGGCAGAGGCACTTAAGGAACTGCTCAACATCCTGAGTCATCAGGGAAATGCAAATCAAAAAGACTCTGAGATTTCCATCTTATAGTTATTATACTAAGGTCAAAAACTCAGACAAGGGACAGCATATACTGGAGAGGATGTGGAGAAAGTGGAACACTCCTCCATTGCTGGTGGAAGGGCAAACTTGCACAACCACTTTGAAAATCAATCTGGCAATTTCTCAGAAAATTGGGAATAGTTTTAACTTAATACCCAACCATACCACTGGGCATATATCCAAAGAGTCACTCCTAAACCATAAGGATATTGTCTCAACTGTTAAAACTTTTAAATGAATCTTTTTGTTGTATCCATAGATAGTTATAAATTTTAACAAGAGTCTTTTCCTTTTTGTACATAAAGCAGCAATTAATATATTTAAGTGTTGTTTCAGAAGATTCTAACAGATATGTCTGTTAATATATGTTATCTTTTAAAATCAATCAAAGAAAATGCAGGGGGATGATAAATTTAAGATATTGAGGAAGGCAGATGGGTTTATTGGTGAACTTATGTCAAAGACTTTAATAGCAAATATATGAGAGATTCATGATGATCTTCTACTGCAGACAGTCATTGCCTTCCTCTTTCATAACACTATATTTTTTTAATATTTTAACTTTTCTTGATTTCTTACATTTTATAATCATGAAGCTAGTTTTTTTTCTTGATGTGTTTTAATTAGGATTTATCTGAATGTTTAAAATTCTAATAAAAGTAAATGAAGAAAGAACAGTAGATTTAGTGCTCTGGCTTCAATATTAATGAACTTTTGATCTAGTTTTGGCAATCAAAACAAATCTTTAGAACTGATTGTAATAGCTTTGATTTGGGTTGTCTTGATAGCAATTAGGTTTCACTAAATACAGAAAGGCAAACCGAAATGAGTGCATTATACATAAGATCAAATTAATCTTACACTATTATCAGTCACCATGTGAAATGAGAAGGAAATGAGAAAGTTATATTTCATTTGACCAACAAAATTTCTTTTGTTTAGTAATGTAGAATACTATATGTTATAATATGATGAATAGTCACTATTACTTGGAGATTATTTTGGTGATGCTGCAGGGTAAAGATGGGGAAATAATTTTATGTAAAGTCTCTTCCTAAAATTTAAGGTATTAAATCAGTCTTACTGAAAAAGCAATGGGAAGCCTCACCAATCAACCTGAAGGATGCTCTGATAGACATGGAGAACCTAGAAAGTTAGTCCTCACTAAACCATGAGCATCTTTGTAATATGACTTTCAAAACAGATTTATATAACACATCCACCATGTTAACAAAATCATTTGTTCCTCCTTTACTGCTTATCAACTTCCTGCTTATACATTTCCTGTTTATTCACTTCTTCCCTATCCATTTCCTGCATACACAGTTCCTATATGATCATTTCCTGCTCATCCACTTCCATCTTATTCATATTCTACTTCCCTGATTATTCCTACTGACTTCCTGTTTCCCAATTATATTTGTCTTCTAAAGGGGAAGACACTTCTAATTTGATAAACCTATTATGCATGCTAAACATTAATACTAAATCTAAATGATGAACCTTTGTATTATTCATTGCAATGTTCTAAGTGAATAAAAAATCATCCTGACCCTTTTCCAGAATAGAATAATACAACTAAACCTCAGTAGCATTTATTACTAATTAATAATAGTAGAGATTTAGGTTTATTTTCTATATGGATAATAAGTTAGTTAGAAGTCTATAAAATTGTTAACTTTAGTACTTAGTGTGATTAAAGTTGGGAAAAGTAAACACAACTAATGTGGAAGATGAACTATCTTAGGAGTATTTATGAATGACAAACAAGTAAAGCAGAGGTTAACGGATTTAAGCTCTACTAAAAGAAAGCAAGAAGTGGGACAGTGGTGGAACACACTTTTAATTCCAGCACTCAGGAGGCAGAGGCAGGTGGATGTCTGTGAGATTGAGTCCAGCCTAGTCTACAGATAGAGTTCCAGGACAGCCAAGGCTACACAGACAAACCATGTCTGAAAGAACAAGGAAGGAAAAGAAAGAAAGAGACAAAGGATGGAAGGAAAGAAGGAAGGAAGGAAGGGATAAGAAAGAAAAAAGTGAGGATATTGGTGGTGGATGAGAGTGCTGCACTAAAAGGGTGTATGAGCTTTTCATGACCATTTCTTTAAATCACACACAAATACTTGAATGGTGAGACTTTTGTTAGACCAAACAATGATAAAATTTGCCACAGCTCAGCTCAAATTTTCATTCATTGAAATTATCATTGTTTTAAAACACTATAATTTGAGTTTTGAGTTATATTAAATTAAAGACCAGTCAGTAATATTATTATGGTGTTCAAAACAAACTCAGTACAACTTGGAAGACTACTTTCTCACCATACATTGACATAGTCAGTTTTTTGGGTTGGGCTGTTGATCACTTTGGCACAGTAGTGAGAGAAGGTTAATGGTTTTCACTTCCTTTGGAAATGTCTAGTCAAAAAGTGCATTATTATAAAGGACAAGATTTCTTCTAGTGGAATTTCAAAATGCTTAGACACAAGGAATGTGGAAAATTCAGGCTTGCTTTTAGAACAATTTCATGGAACACTGTATGAAGCCTAGAAAAATGCATAGGTAACTGGAAACTAAAGTATACATGTAATATATGTGATTTTATAAGGTGTGTATATATAATGGTAAACTATTCATGATGTAGCCAGTTGTCAATATTTCAATTCTCTATCTATCATCTATCTATCTATCATCTATCTATCTATCTATCTATCTATCTATCTATCTATCTATCTATCTATCTATTTATATCAATCTATCTATCTCTCATCTATCATTTGTCTACCTCTATCTCTTGCTCTGTCAACCACATCATTTCTTTTATCCCTCTCCTCTTTTTTCTCCTCTATTCTCCTGTCCTCTCCCCTCTCCTCTTCTCTTCTCCTCCCCTTTTTCTTCTGTTTTATACTCCACCCATTTTAATCACCTTTTGTTTCTCTTGTTTTCTATCTCTCTAAAAATATTGTGAAGAATATCATCATGATATGAAATAAGTGTTTGCCAAAATCATTTCCTTAGAATTTAGAAGCTTAATGATTGATACATAAAAAACTTTGCTTTTATTTCCTTTTTGTAACTTCTTTTTGAAAAATTATCAAAATGTCACTAATTTAAAAACTGAATGGAGCATATTTATCTCTTATTTTTAAATTTATTTCTGGTAAATTTACATAAAGCAAGAGAATTTCAGGAGTATGAATCATACATATTTATATAAGCACCTACACATTTTGCTTGCATAAGCTTGCCAATATTGTGAAAAGGAAGCATTATGTGCTTCCAGTTTGGTGCTAATGTTCATGATGAATGTTCTAATAAATATTGTAAACAAATCAATGATAACTTCCTAGCAATAAGTTAAGGTTAAAGAGTATTTTATTCAAAATCACAGGAGACTGGGCACTAAACCTGAAAGACAAGACTCTAACTCTGACATTTCATTATATCTTGGGATTTGTGCATCTCCCTTAATGTACAGTTAATGTAATTTGAGGTTATGGATCTCTTTCTTTCTTTTTTTGTCTTAAACTATGTTCTTAAAATAACCAGTTTTAAATTGTGATTATAGTTTCCTTTCACAGAATTCTGAATAGGAATCAAAATACTTACAAAGTTTCATTCATCTTGGAAAAGATGCAAAAATCCCATTAATTTTTCACTGAAATATTTTATGAATAATGGAGGTTCTTTTTTTTCTCTTTATTTTATATTTCTTCAAATTACATCTCAATCGCAATTCCCTCCCTACTCCCTCCTCCAGTCCCATCCTCCCACCCTCTTCCGCCTCAACCCACCCATCCCCTTCCTTTTTTTTTTTTTTTTTAAGTTTAAGGTATATCTTTTTCCCTCCAACAACTCCCCATTTCAGTCCAACAAATGGCTCTTTCTCTTATAATAATAAATACAATACAACACAACAGAGGTAATTAGGCCACAATTATGAGAGTTATATGGCTTAGCATACATTCCCAATGTCCAGTTCATATGTATTTAGCACCTGGCTTTAATATTCTACTATCTAACCATCTCCATGAGTTTAAAGTTCTATATCTAACTCAGCTTTCGTACTAACTTGCCTCACAATTTTAAAAATATCTTCTTAGATCCAGAACACCCTCTTGATTCCTAAACAACGCAAAATTTAACTATGAGACTCTAGCTATCTATTCTTCAACCACCTCAGAGACATGAGAGGGATAAATACATCTGATTATATAGGAAGTGCAGGGCCTGCAGCTTCCAAAACTAAGAAATGACATACCAGTGGCTCCCTGGACAGTTCCCATTTTCTCTCCATACATTACAGCATCGATCTTCAGTCGTTTGGCCCTTTTCTCTGACAGACATTGATTGTAGAGCAGGAATTATGAAGGACTTGCCTTCCCAGTCTTGGCAGAGCTAGGTTGTCGACTTACCTGCTTCCAAGGTTTGTCCTTTTTTGGACAGTATTCTGTCTATAGTTGGAGCAAGGGGTTTTTCTTGCCAAGAGATAGGCTTGCCACTAATTCAGTCATCTCCCACTGGAGATTCTTCAATGCTCATCTTCTAATTGGAGTAGAATAGGGGGTGATGTCAGGAGTTGACATGTCTCGATATCAAAAAAATCTAAAGCTAAGAAATCATCTCTAAATGCCATATTCTGCAGATCTCTTGAGGTTTTTGAAGAGGCCCTATCTATCTCTTATATTTAGATAAGCAAATGTTGCTTGTCTCTTAGCAACTTGATTTCTGATTAGCTTAGAAAATAACTATAGTAGAATGTCATAGTACCTAACAAAATGACAGGCTTGCATGACAATTAGTTTGCATTTCTTAATTATTCTAAACAGTTTATGACAATTAACAGCAAAAGGCCAAAACTTCACATTTCATTTTTTTTCTTTACCCCCTGACCCTTCCATCCCACTTCTCTGGAGTGGAATGTCCCCATATAACACTCCCTCCTCCCAGTGCAGAGGTCATATGAGAGCCAAGAGCCTCCTCATACAATGGGGGTCTACGAGGAAATACCACCAGTGAAAAGTGTCTCATTGCCAGGGAAAGAGAACAAAAAACAAACAAACAAATAAGCAGACATACAGAAAAAAGGAAAAAAAATAAAAATTCTATGTCCATATTCCCTTTGGTGTGTTAGTTGTAGTATTGACATCCTCTACTATATAGCTAAAATCCTACTATAAGTGAAGAGATGCCATATGCATCCTTCTGAGTCTCAGTTAGCTCACTCAGGGTGAGCTTCTCTAGTTCCATCCATTTGGCTGCAAATTGCATAATTTCATTGTTCCTGATAGCTGAATAGTATTCCATTGTGTAGATGTACCACAGTTTTTTAACCCATTCTTCGGTTGAGGGACATCTAGGTTGTTTCCAGTTTCTAGCTATTACAAATAAGGCTGCTATGAACATAGATGAGGAAACTTCCTTATGAGTCCATGAGGAGACATTTGGGTGTATACCCAGATGTGGTATGGCTGGGTCCTGAGGCAAAGCTGTTCCAAGTTTTCTAAGATATTGCCATACTGTCCTCTATAGTGGTTGCACAAGCCTGCATTGCCACCAGCAATGGAGGAGGGTTCCCCTTTCTCCACACTCTTGCCAGCACACCTGGCAGAATGGCTAAGATCAAAAGCCCAATGCCATTTTCAAATGCATTAGCACTTCAGATTACCAATGAGTAAAAGCAGTTAAAACAATGGATTCTTTTAAGAAATTTTAAAATATATATCCTGGAGTAATTCCCATTCATTTTAAAACTAAATAGTATGAAAAATTAGTCTTTGAAAAACCTACTACCTTTGTTCTTCCAAAATCTGTACATATTTTAAATTATATATATATATATATATATATAAAATTTAAAGACATTTTAGCTACATATTCTAATTGTTTATATATACTAATTATCAGTGATATGAAACACGTTCATATGACCAATGTGAGTTTTGTTGGTTTGTGAAACTGGACCTTAGTTATCAATTGTATTTATTAATAGTTTAAACTGAAATATTAGGCCAGTGGAACAGCTAGTCAGCTGGTGGGAGGCCAGAAGGCCTGGCTCACCTTGACTGAAAACCTGACTCATCCTGGAGATATAGCCATGGACCAAGGTTGGCTTTCACCCCCTGCAACCTAAATTCCGTTAACTAATATATTTATTAATAACTATAAATTATTATATTAGGCAAGCTGAGGAGCCGGCAGCCTGACGAGAGACCCACAGGCCTGATTTGCCTTAGAGGTCTCCAAGCATGGCAGGGTGGTCAGGCAGGGCAGCTGGCAGGGTATTTATTAATTACTGTAAACTTTTATTTTAGGCCAGCAGAATAGCAGACATCAGCAGCCTGGCAGGTTGGCCAGAAGCCTGAAGCCTGAAGCCTGCTATGACCCTTTTCCAATAATTAAATATACCAAGACTTTTAATGTTTCAATGCTTAGCCATTAGTCCCAGACTACCTTATCCCAATCATCCAGGTGGCTTGCTGTACCTTCCAGACCACCCAGACACATCTGTCTGTTCCCCTGTTTCCTGGCAGAGAGGTCCTCTGTGTAATACTCAGGGTTCCTTGTACTCTGTCCTAGGAAGTCCACCTTCTTATACTCTTTCTACCCAGCTAATTGGTCATCAGCGACTTTTATTAACCAATCAGAGAGTGTTGCAGAAACAGTAGTAACCAGACCTCTAGTACTGAAATCAGCCTCTAAGAACCAATGTATTAAACTTTCCTCTAACAGATTAGAGAAGCAATGGAGAGTTAATAGAAGTGGAAGGTAGAAGGCTTTAGCAAGGGAGAGATGGGAGACATTAGGATTTTAAGTATCATTCAGCCAGTTTTGGAGTGGTTAGAGAAACAATACTCAATTTTAGCTTCAGATGCTGACAAAAGTACAAAAAAAGTGACTTCACAGTAGTTATTTTTACTTTGAGGGAGAGGAATGTGTTAGAAATAGAAGTGATGGTGACAACATAAATAATAATTTCTCAGAAAGAGGGTATTAGTCATGTTTGCAGCCACTTTATGTCCTTGACTACAGACTGATAGAAACATGATTTATGTTCTAAAAGTCTCATTCTCATAAAGGATGGTTTTTATTTTCTCATTATGTTAAAAAATATAGGAAATTGATAAGTCTACACATAATCTTTTTTAGTATGCATTTGTCAAGAGTTCAAAACTCTTCATGAAATCAGGCAATAAAAAATGTTAGAAGAGCTACAATAGATGTACATACATGAACTCATGTAGTATAAGGGATTTTCCAACAAAGCTAGACTGCTTGTCAAATGGTACCCCATTAGGTTATAATAAGCAAGAAATTCTAGATACCAAGAGACAGTGCACCCTGAGTAAATCTTGACATATAATATTAATTACTTGTAAATATTAATTTATAAAGATACGTGTATCTTTCACACTGTGTGTATGCTTTTATGAATATATTAAATTTAATTATGATGTCATCACCGAAATGCCTACAACAATAATTATTGACTGATAGTCAGAGAGACAAAGAGAGAGATAGAAAGACAGAAACAAAAATAGAGACAAAGAGCTGTACCTGGTAATGTGATAGTCAATCTATTGATTACATCAAGTCAGAGATATTGAGAGTGAGAAAGAGAAAGAATCCTATTCTTGGGTTTGTGGGCTAGCATCATAGGAAAGATGACCTTCCATTCTGGAGGTACATGGCTATGGAAGTCCCACACGAAATAACCTCTAACACACTCAATTCTATTCATGTAACATTATATGAACTTAAAATGTACAAAATAAAAGGCAAGATTTAGAAATTAGTCCTCAATATTTGAAGAAACACATGGATCTTTAAATATGTAGAATTTTTTATTTTAGAATATGTGATGAAATTGCAATTTAATTATCAATTGTATTTATTAATAAGTATAAACTGTAAGATTAGACTGCTGAAGCAGCTAGCAGGCTGGTGGGAAGCCAGTAGGCCTAACCCACCTTAATTAGTGGCCTGACTTGTCCAGGAGAAAAAACCCTGGACCAAGGATGGCCTTCACCACCTGCAACCTAAACTCTGTTAACTAATATCTTCATTAATAAGTACAAGTTATATTAGGCCTGCAGAGCAGCCTGCTGCCTGGTGACAGATCAGCAGGTCTGACTTGCCTTAGAAGCCTGTAGGCCTAGAGGGATGGCCTGGAGGTATGGACTGGTGGGGAAGCTGGATACTTATTAATAACTATAAATTATTATGGACCAGAGGAATTGCTGGCAGCCTTGAGGGAAAGCTGCAGTGGCTTGGCAGGAGGCTGATGGGCCTTGATTGCTTTGACTGGTGGCCTATAGGCTACCACAGCTCTTTCCCCTGTAATTAAATACAAAACAACCTTTAATGTTTTAATGCTTAGCTCTTATCTGGGCAGACTCTAAACTAGCTAATCTAAATTAACCTGGACCACCTAATCCCAAACAACCATGTGGCCCGCTATACCTTTGCAGAACTCTCAGACACATCTGTCTGCTTCCATGTCTCCTGGCAGAAAGAGAGATTCCTCTGTGTAAAACCTAGGATTCCTGTTTCCATCTCAAGAATTCCCACCTTCCTATACTCTTTCTGCCCAGCTAATTGGCCATCAGTGATTTTTGTTAACCATTCAGAGAATGCCTCAGAAGGAGCAGTAACCAGATCCGCAGCAGCATTGAAATAAGCCCTTCAGAACCAATGTACTAGACTTTCCTCCAACAATATGATTTTTATATAATAGCATTTTATGTTTTGATTTTACTTTATTGTTTTAAAGATAAAATGCAAACAATGCTTTCCACAGGATTACATTGCTGTGGTTAACAATGTTAAGGCAAAGTCCCTGAATTAAATGTGTGTGCAACAGATTTATTACAATTATTTACTTTTTAAATCTAAAATAGAATATTTAGATGGATATCAAAGACATGAGTACTCATTATAGTTTCATATTCTCAAAACATAGTCGGTATCATAATTTTTAATTGTTATTATAGTATTATAATTTTCTTTTTCCTTTAGAGCAGATTTAGCTTATTAACATGTGTATATATGTATATCTGGCCATAATTTATTTTGCTATCATCCATTTACCCCTGAGAACTCAACAGTACTATTAAGGAAATCATAATGATAGGACAAAATTTTACTCAGACAAACATTATTTCCAAAGACAACATCGGTTTGCATTTAATTCATCACAATGGACACTCTGTTATGCAGTATCTTTTTCAAGAATTTCTCATTCTGTTTACCTAATTTCTCCCTGCTTCATTGTGTTCTCAATCCATTTAAAAAAAATTTCTACTGAACCATTCAGGGCACAGATCACACTCTTCTGTGGCTCCTATATACCTTTATAATGTGTATTTTCTAAGTTTATTTTAAAGTTTATTACTTGTAAGTGTTGTGTATATTTTATAAATTTAATAAGCCAGAGGGGGAGGAGGAAGTAGCTCTTGAATCTAGCTGGCATATATTCTCTGCTACTTTTCTTAAAGTATTCTTTGGAAAATCTTCATATTTGTCTATTCCTTCTGACACCTGTACAGAACACAAAAGAATAGAAGATTGATTTTAAGTGTTCTGTTGCCAGATTCTAAATCCGAATCTAAAACATTACCTATTATTGTACTAATTATCAAAGATTAATGTTTGAACTTCACCTTTTAGATCAAGACAGATAAAAATGGATTTGGCCAAGAACTAGTGATATATCATTCTTATTAACAATAATGAAGCTCCTTGTTCTTATACTTTCTGAGATTTTATTTACAAAATAAAAAATAACATAGTTTGAAATTGTGATGCTGTGTTTGTATTTATATCTCATATTTTCTTGATTCTAACTGACAAATAATATGGAGATCTCATCCCCGAGACTGGTAGCAGTCTTCTTGTAGGTTTTTATAATATAAAGGTGTTTCTTCTCTAATCCTACCTCTATTACCTAAGGACTCTGCTGAATTTATCTTATTGCAATATATTAGTAGGAGCCCTTAATCCCACCACACTTACAACTCACTGGGCATTCAACACAATGATGTGTACAAAATTCATTTCTATTCATCTCCAATCTCCAATACTTACCAATCTACTTAAGTACTTTGGGCCAGGCAATTCACAGCCACCATACTTCCCTAATATCCAGAGATGGTAACAGAAACAAAGCAACAAATAAAGACAAGAATAAATATAAACAAATAAATCACCTCAATTCTTTAATTTTAGATACATAGACACTAGCACAAATGTCACAAACATTAACAGCCAAGAAAATCAACTCTAAAAGGCCATGAAGATTGTCATATGACTGAAGCATGATGGGGTGATGTTATGCATTCTAAATATTAATTTTCTTGCTCCCAGACTTGCTTGTTGTACACCAAGTGAAGCTATGTTCCCTTTCTTGTTAACCATCCTCTCTGATTGGTTAAATATATGCTGAAGCCTGAGATTGAGCAAAGACAGAGGTTGTGGGACTAAGGTGCTCAGATTTCTGAAGTAGAAAAGTTGATGGGAGGAGAAGCCTCCAGAGGAAGGAAGAAGAAGCCTCTAGTGGTAGGAGAAGGAGAGAGAAGCCAGATGGTGGAAAAAGGAGATACATGATGGGGTAGATGAAAGAAGATCACCTCATGTGGCCTGGAACATTGGCATAACATGGAGAAAATCAGCCCCAGGGATGTATGTATATCATAAGGGGCTTTATTCAGGGATAGAATTATGAGCTAGCTTAGATGGGCAAAGATTGCTCAGTTCCAGATGAACCTTGTTAAAATCCATCATGTGTCTCTGTGTGCTCATTTATAATGGTGGGTTAAGGATTACCACCACTGGCCAATTAACCATAATCTAAATATTGCAAATAATTTAAATATTTACTTCTACAAATGGCACCCAATGTGGGGCTGGAACCTATGATCCTGAGATTAAGAGTCTCATGCTCTACCGACTGAGCTAGCTAGACAGAACAAAACCATTTTGTATTAGTCTCCCATTGCAGCTCCATTCTTTTTTTTTTAATAATTTATTTTTTATTTCTTCAAGTTACATCTCAATCACAATCCCCTCCCTACTCGCACCTCCAGTCCCACCCTTCCACCCTCCTCCCCCTCAACCCTCCCATCCTCTTCTCTTCTTTTTTTTTTTTTTAGATTAAGGTATTTCTTTTTTCCCCCCAACAGCTCTCCCTTTCAGTCCAAAAAATGGTTCTTTTTCTTATAACTATAAATACAATACAAAACAACAGAAATAAATAGGCCACAATTATAAGAGTTATATGGCTTAGCATACATTCCCAATGTCCAGTCCATATGTATTTGGCACCTGACTTTAACATTCTACTATCTAACCATCTCCATGAGTTTAAAGTTTTATATCTAACTCAGCTTTCATACTAACTTGCCTCACAATTTTAAAAATATCTTCTTAGATCCAGAACACCCTCTTGATTCCTAAACAATGCAAAATTTAACTATGAGACTCTAGCTATCTATTCTTCAACCACCTCAGAGACATGAGAGGGATAAATATATCTGATTATATAGGAAGTACAGGGCCTGCAGCTTCCAAAACTAAGAAATGACATACCAGTGGCTGCCTGGACAGTTCCCATTTTCTCTCCATACATTACAGCATCAATCTTCAGCCATTTGGCCCCATTTCTCTGACAGATATTGGTTGTAGAGCAGGAATTATGAAGGACTTACCTACCCTGTCTTGACAGAGCTAGGCTGTCGACTTATCTGCTTCCAAGTTTTGTCCTTTTTGGACAGAAGTCTGTCTACAGTTGAAGCAAGGGATTTTTCTTGCCAAGAGAACGGCTTACCACCAATTCAATCATCTCCCACTGGAGATTCTTCGATGCTCATCTTCTACTTGGAGTAGAATAGGGGGTGCTGTCAGGAGCTGACATGTCTCGATATCAAAAATCTTAAGTTAAGAAAACATCTTTGAATGCCATATCTTTGTATATTGATACAAAATTAAGGGTAACGCTTCTTAAAGGTACTGTTCATAGTAATACTTAAAAATGAAATGTCAAGTTTTGACTTCTCGCTACCAACCGACATAAACTGTTTAGGATAATTAAGAAACGGAAACTAATAGTCATGAAAAGTCATTTTGTTAGTTACTATGACAGTCTATCACAGTTATTTTCTAAGCTACTCAGAAATCAAGTTGCTAAGAGACAAGCAATATTTGCTTATCTAAATATAAGTGATAGATAGGGCGTCTTCAAAAACCTCAGGAGCTCCATTCTTAAGGAGATTGGTTTAGAATACAATGATATGCTATTTTATGTTAGCTTTTCTTAACTGTTGGCTGTGAGGGGCATTCAGCTTACATGTTCTTTCCCCAGCTTAATTTTGGATCTTTACATTAACTACCATATCTCTTCTCTCTCTCTCACTCTCTCTCTCTTTTATGTTTTTTTGAGAGAGGATTTTCCTGTGTATGCTTGACTGTCTTGGACTCACTCTGTATACCAGATTGCCCTTGAACTAACAAAGATCTGCCTTTGTCTGCCTCCTGAGTGCTAAGATTAAAGGCTTGTACCACCACACCCAGAGACTAATGTATCTCTTTTAGGGGAAAAATGCTTCTTGAAACCGGTTCTCCCGTGGGAGACCCACAGCTAAGGAGACTGGTTTATCACCCCTTTCTCTTTATATAAATTTAAGATTATATGTATTTATCCATTAGATCATTAAGGACATATTATTTATTAGTAATCAAAAACTTACATAATACCTTCAAGGAAAAAAAATGTGTCGTTTTTAATTCTATACTGTTTTTAGCAAGCAACCTTATCTTATCACCAGGGTCCCACCCTGACCTCAATGTTTAAACCAGGATGGTCTAGAATTCAGATATATGCCTATTTCTGCCTCCAGAGTGATGGGATTAAGGGTGTTTGCCATTACCGCCCTGCTCAAATATTTTACCAAAATCCTAGGTAATGACAACACTGTTACCCATAGAATAATTCTGAATTGCACTGACAATTCTAAATTTTTTTCAAAATCCTTAAAAATTTCCCATGTTTTAGCAATGCCAAACCATTTAAAATCATTTCTACCTCCAGATATAGGGAAAATCAAAGACATGCAAACAAGAATCAAGAAAAGAAATAAAAACATTCCAAAAACTTTGGTCTAGCTGTGCCATCCTATGCTGCAATTCTATTCATCATTCCTTGAAATCTAGTTTTGCCGGCATTGTATTGGAGGGCCTATCTCAGATGCTCCTGAAAAGTAACTAGTAGCTAGAGAGCTCTAAGCTCCAGCTGCCATCAATTTTGTCTTATCTATCAGGAAGGGCCTCCCTCCTTCCACCATTGTCATTATTGGTAATTTAGCATTCCATCTATAATCTCTCTCATTTCTAAGTTTATCCTAGTCCAATTTTTCTGAAAGACAATACGCAAAACCATAATTGTCAGTGTAAAAATCATTTTTATGCTAAGAGAAACTCAAATGGAGTCCAACTGTATTGAGACATTATGAATTCCTCCATATTTAATCTAGGCTGTTAATTCTGTTGTCAACCTCTGTCTAGAAGGCTACTGATTTTTTTTAGTACATAGGGAGAGCCAAGGCCTTAGTTCTCAACCTTTGCTGAAAGGCAGCAGTCTTTGTTAAGGGAGCTGTACCTTTGAAAGGCATTTAGGATTGGTTCTCTGCTCTTTGGCTAGGAAACCTCCTTTACCTAGCCTTCTCAGGCTGTAAGCATGGATTCTAATTGCTATAGTTGGGCACCATTTGTTGAAAATGACCAAATAAATTTTAACAGTATTTAGATTATGATTAATTGGATTGACAATGTTAATCTTTAACCATCCATTATAAATAATCACACAGAAGACACTTGATGAACTTAAAAAAACAAAACAACAACAACAACAAAAAAAAAAAACAAAAACAAAAAAGTAGCCTGGTTTGTGCAATCTTAGCCCATCTAAGATAGCCCTTAATTCTATTCCCAAAATATGAGCCAGAAGGGAGAAGAAGCCAGAGCAGGGAGGAGGAACACATGATGGGATAGATGAAAGAAGACCATTCCACATGGCCTGGAACATTGGAATAGCATGGAGAAAATCAGCCCAGGGGACATAAGGTATATTGTATGAGGCTTTATTCAGAGACAGAATTATGAACTAGTTTAGATGGGCCAAGATTACTCAATTCCAGCCTAGGCTTGTTATAATCCATCAGGTCTCTCTGTGTGTTCATTTATAGTGATGGGCTAAGGATTACCACTGCTGACCAATAAACCATAATCTGAATATTTAAAATAATTTAAATATTTAAATCTACAAAAGCTTAGAACAAGGTCTTCAAAAACAATTATGAATTCATGTACAAAGACCTTAAAGATGATATGAATAAATTCCTTAATTAAAATCTGTGAAAACACAAAAATAGTGGAAGGAAATATGGGCATTTGGTTAGGGTACAAAACAAATCAAAAAGAGAAAACAATTTGTGAAGTGAGAATATTATTTAACAAAGAAATATAATCATTAATGAAACACAAACTGAAACAGAACTGAAAATTGAATATTTAGAAATTCAAACAAAGATCTCAGTTGTAAGTCTCACCAGTAGAATACCAGATGAGAAAGAGTCCTAGGCATTGAAGGAAAAGTAGAGGAAATGGATACTTCAGTCAAATAAAATGTTAAATCTGAAAGAAAAATGGCTCATAATATGAAGAAAATCTCCACAAATAGTAACAATAGAAGAAGGAGAAGAAACCTGAGACAAAGACACAGAAAATCATTTTCAATAAAATCATAGAAAAAAGAATTCCCCAAGAATAAATAGGGGGCACCATTCATAGTACAAGCATACAGACAACTTAATGGTATAACAAGAAAAGAAAATCTTTATGACTCATATAATCAAAACACTAAAAGTACAGAACAATGAAATTTATTAAAATCTCCAAGTTTAAAAAAAAACAACACATAAAAGCTGAACCCTCAAAATAGCACTCAACATCTAAATGGAGAATAAAAGTCACACATAAGAGACCATAGATGCCAGCCCAAAATACTAAACTAAGTAAAAATTTCAATCACAATAGAGATTAAAAAAAAAAACAAACAACTCCAAATAAAATGAAATTGAAGCTGTATTGTATCCAATCCAAGTATTAGTGGATGCATTAATCACACTTAAGCACAGACAGACACCATGAACTGCCGTAGATGTCCAAAACAAAATGTACTCAATGGTATTTTTGTAGATTTTTTTTGTCTCATATTGTTTTGTTGGTTACTTTTTGTTTACAGTTCTTTTGCTTTTATGTTGTGTTTCTGATTTTGTGTTTTCATTTGTGTTTATTTTGTGAGTGTGTGTGTGTGTGTGTGTGTGTGTGTGTGTGTCTGTGTGTGTGTGTGGTGCTTTTCCTTTCTGGTTTGTTTGTTTTTTGTTTCCTAAACTTTCTAAAGAAAAAGAGAAAGAAGAGGAATTGGTTGGGTGGGAAAGTGGGGAAGATATGAAAGAAATTAGAGGCAGAGAAACCCCTTTTAGAATGCATTATATAGTAAGCAATTAATTTTCAAATTAAAAAAGATTAACATTCACTGTATGTCATTATTGTGCTATATTCTGCTTACAATGTTCATTGCTTTAATTTGAACAACATATGCTATTATACATTGCCTAGATGACTAAGCCTTCTATTTGTTGTTTTCTTAAAATATACCAGTATTCTACAAAATAGCAAGTATGTGTGTATATATCATTCACGTATATACCAAGTAATTCCTTTTCTGAATCAATGTTTTTCCTGAATTTTATGTTTTTAATCTATAGAACTACATCTATTTCTATTTTGTACAATCAACATTCCAGGTATGTCATCTATTAGTCTGTTTCTCCCAGTAATAGGTATAAGTGAGTGAAATTTCTCTGGAGATCTCGTGTAGTGGTATTTATAAAGGCCAAATATATTTCTAAAATCCCTGTGATTGATTCTTCAAAACAAAACATGGAAATTGAGTCAATGTGAAATAATATTTTTGTAAACTCCCTGAATTTAGTAATTCTCTGTCCTCATCTTTCTATCTCTGTGGGGATATTTACATGAAAATAGTTTTCTGTTTCTAAGAGTTCATCTGTTCCTGCTGTTTATTTCTCACCTGAAGTCACAATTCTCTGAATATACATTATAATCATCTCTGCATAAGCCAATTTCAGTGTCACATTCAGAGGATTATGCCTTCAACTGAGGAATAAACAGCAGGGGCTGACAAAATTTAAAAACCAAATGCCCCATTTTATGGAAATACCCCAATTAATAAAAATGCAATTGAAGACAAACATTTTGCATTGCATATCAGCAGAATTCTCTCTCAACAGTGTTTTTCATAATGTTTCAATATTCTTTGTATTCAGGCTAGTTAAACCTAGTTTATTCACTGTTAATTATACCAGATGTCTTTTTATCCTTCTGTTTGTGTTTAGCATTCTGTCCCAGTTCTATCATTTTTAATTATGTAAAGCTTTTGTGCTAAGATTCATATAGAAGTAGTAACTTCTCTCTGTAATCTATTGATAGTTTAGGAATAAAGTGAGAATGGAACAGATGGCCATACACAGCATCATGGACTCACATGGAGACCCAGATAGACTTTAAATATCTCAGTCTATTAAAAATCATGATCCACATTGATTCACAATTCCACTTAACTATATATTGGCTTTTTCATGATGTCATCATTTATAACACTTCAGAGATTATCTCATAACTTTGCATTCATTTCAGTCCAATTTCTCTATGATAACTTTAGTATTAAATATACACACAAAAAATGTTCATGCACTGTCTGTTTTCTTCATTACTACCATTACATGCAAACCAAACAAATTGTTTTATGAAATGATAAAATTTTATTTTTTATTACTATTTAAGTTAATTAATTAACATTGATTCACTGTGTAATATTCATGGACTCAGCTTAATGAGGTGATATTCATATAGAATTTGAATGAGAAATATTTCAATAAAGTTTAGAGTTTATAAAACATATATGCTTTGGTAGAGACACATAAATGGGTGGTCTGAGTATATGTTTTATTGTTTGTTTGTCTGCTTCCTTGTTTGTTTTTGTCAGGTTAGGAGAGCCTACTTAGAGAAGATTTTTGGACAATAAGGGAGGAAATATGTAAGAGAGGAAAGATGGTCAATGTGAATTAAATACGCGCTCATATGATGTAACATGAGTACTGAAAAAAATAATGAATTATCAATAATTTTAATAGTTCTACAAATTTTAAACTTGTAGAATAAAATTTCTAAGTACAAATACAATTCTAAAAGTATTTATATGACTCCAGAAAAGATTCCGGAAATCTAGGTGCCAACACCTCATGCAGGAAGTCTGACCTCAGCAATATAAAGAAGTTTTTGTTTAAAGTTGTCAGGATTCCCTTAGGTTTCCTATCCAAGAACATTTTTGAAATATAAAGGATAAGTGGTAAGAGTCTAGTCCTGTGTTAGGTGACACATTCCAACTGCTGGAGCAGAGAAAGCATGCTTGGGCCATGTACTATCACAATCATTGTGACCATGTAACCCTTTAGTAAGAAAAGGGGAGGAATATGCAATTATAGAATGTTTAGTATTGAAGTGATAGTAGGTTCGTTTTATTTCTGTTTTACTATGATGAGGTAAGTATATGAAATATTGAGGCAGACACTGGATGATTATCACAGAGACTATTGAAACAACACTTTCCATAATTAGAGACCTTAAACAAGCATTGATGGTTATTGGCAAGAGAAGTAATAATGTAGATTAAAAATATACACCAACAAAAGCTAGGATAATGAATGTAAAGACCATAAAAACACCAAAAATGAAGCTGTAGACAATATTCTGAGTTTCTGGTCTGTAGCTCTTAGAAAAAAGAAAAGCAAATTAATGAATGCATTTCTGTAGCATTTCATGGGGATTGTTTCTGTATCACTAAAGAATGTGACCTGAGTGTCACATGTGATGTCATTGTATATGATGACATTCCTTTTAACTGGTTAAGTATTTTCTTCACTGTGGGGAGGGAGTGAGTGAAAGATCTTCAGTGTTTCTGCAGAAGGAACAGCTAAGATGCTTATTCAAGTTTCAATAAGACTATCATTGAAATAATTTTCCATTTACTTCTTTTTGTGCAAAAATTGAAACAATGCAAACATTTGCCACTCATGTAAGTCATGTTAAGATTAATATCATACCTCTCTCTGCAAGGGACAGAAGATATCAGAATATGTACAAGAGTCAAGTGTAAGTGGAAATGTGGGATATAGCAGAAGCATGTATTTGACTTCAGGTAACATACAGGCCTTTAAGTATTTGTTTACTTTTATTATTTTCATAAGAAACTGGTTTTATCAAATTATACACTCAACTTCTGGTATTATGTTTTTTAATATTTATTTATTACTTCAGGTTACATCTCCATCACAGTGTCCTCTTTCCACCCCTCCCAATCCCGCCCTCCCACCATCTACTCCCTATCCCTTCCATCCCAATCCTCTGGAGAGGAGTGTCCCTAAATAATAGTTCCCCACCCCAGTTCAGGAGTCATATGAGGGCCAAGAGCCTCCTCATACACTGGGGGCCTACATGGCAGCACCACAAGGGTAAAGTGTCTCATTGACAGGAAAAAAGTTTTTGTTTCTGTTCCCTTTGGTGCATTGCTTGTAGTATAGTTATCCTGTACTATATAGCTAAAATCCTAATTAATAACATTTCCAAAATAGATACCTTCTAACAAAATTAAAAGAATTATAAAACACTTAGACACTAATTTTTCAGTAAAACAATAATCCCCTAAAACGAAGTAAAATACATACCTAAAAGAGACCTAAATAGACTCAATATAAGCTCAAGATATATAAATGAAATTTTGTACACTCTGATATACATATTTATCTAGAGCCATTCTGTTATCAATGTTAGTTTCTAATTATAACAAATATATATAATTTTAATATCCAGTATATCATGTGAATAAAGCAGATTAACTTATAGAAATAGATATTATCAATGTTTGTTTTCAGTTGCTAAATGTAGACTTATATATATGGAACACAAATAAAAGAGTACATAACATATACTAAAGAAAATATGTTTTACTAAATGCTACTTAAATTCAAATTTGTTACTTTTATTTTTATTTTTTTAGGTCTGTAATTATGTGTAGGTCTCCCTTCCCTACACCTAACAAAAATACTCAGAGAGAACATTCCTCTCCATTTCTCTAAACTAAAGAAAATATTTGAATATGATTGATAGGAATGTGTATACATATGTCTTAAAATTTTCTTGTGAAATATGCATAAAATTTATAATATAGAATGATTTCCTTTAATAATATAGATTAGGAAAATTCCCATATTGGAAACAGATCCATCCTTTGGGTAGATTGCAGCTATTCTCTTATATTCTAGAAGTGTCTAGTGATTGCTATCTCATGTTTCCAACTTGCAAGCAATATAAACAATGTTGCAGATATAATTTTCATGTTATTATGCACACTTTTTATAACAGGTGAATAAAACTGGAATACTAAATGAAATGGTGTTTTGCCAACCACTAGGTAAATTCTGTATGCTGGATTATCAGTGCATAAATGGGATGTTTTCCAAGTTCCTCAACTTTCAATAAAATCACTGTATGTCAGCAACATTTCAAAGCTATAAAATTG
Organism: Lophiomys imhausi; assembly: GCA_907164525.1. NCBI lineage: Eukaryota > Metazoa > Chordata > Mammalia > Rodentia > Muridae > Lophiomys > Lophiomys imhausi. Next base: position 1,733,162 of record CAJQZJ010032455.1, read on the forward strand.
GAAATGACTTCTTACTAAATTTTATAGCTTCTGTTAATTTTTCCTTTTGTTTATTTATTCTTTGTTAATATCATATATTTCATAATTAATGACATACATTACCTACCTCCCCTCCAATCCTCCTGAACATCCTATCCTATATATTCCCATGTCTTCGTGGGTTTTGCAATTTCATGAGGCATATTTGTGCTGTTCCAATGTGCATGATTACAAGATCATTCACTGGAATATTGATATCCTACAAAGGTTCATGTCCCTAACTCTTCCTAGCAACCATGGACTGCCAATATTTCTTCAATTGGGGTAGAGCATTGGGGGGCCCTCCCAGATCCAAGCTGCAAAGTTGAATGGTTTCATGTTGTAAATGCCTTGTGGAGATGACTTCAGCTGTTTATCTATTATTATATAAAATTAGCCATCAATTAGTTCATATATTTGCAATGTTAAAAACTCTTTTCAAATAAAATACACCTGCTTTTCTACATGGTGTTTTTCATTTGCCTCTTTGCTATTGAGGTTTTATTGATATAATTTTATTAATTATGTAGCTTGCAACTTTTTCAGAACTAAAAATATTTGAGTCCATTAGATGGGTTTTTGACTAAAGACAATTGTTGAACTGGACAAAATAAGTTACATCCCTGAGACCTATATGACAGACATAGAATACTGATTCCTAGAAGTAGTCTTCTAAACAAGACATACTTGACATGTATACAGGCGTGTACACATGCTTGCACGCACACAGACACACATAAATGAATACAATGTAATAAAAACTAAATTAGCAATATGCTAAATGTGTTCAAGCAGTATTTTTTCCTAGTTTTTCACTTGCTTTTAGGTTTGTGTAAGTTTAGTTATTTATTTCTCAAGAATTTGATACTGATGAAATGTCCTAGTTACTGTTCATACAAAAATATTATTTAGATATTCCAGACCAGCTAGAAGATTTTGGTAATGTCATGTAGATAGAATATGGAATATAACAGAAATATATATATTTTCCTATTCAACTTGTACATTACATACCACATTATGAACTACACACTAATACTACTTTTGCCATAGCCAGATTGTAGGAGTAGAGTTGTGTGTTCACCTGAGTTTCTGTCTTGAATTTCATAAAATAATTTAAGTGTCAAGATGAACAAATGTAATGGTGCTGGTCCAACTGGATGTCCACATGTAAAACAATGAAATTAGACCCATACTTATCACCTTGTACAAAACTTAAGTCCAAGTGGATCAAAGACCTTAACATAAGGCTGGACACACTAAATCTACTAGAAGAGAAAGTGCAGAAAACTCTTGAGCTCATCGGTACAGGTGACAACTTCCTGAACAGAACACCAACAGCTCAGGACCTACGACCAACAATCTATAAATGGGACCTCATGAAACTGAAAAGCTTCTTGTAGGCACAAGACACTGTCATTCGAACAAAATGGCAGCCTACAGATTGGGAAAAAATCTTCACCAACCCCAAATATGACAGAGGGCTAATATCCAAAATTTACAAAGAACTCAAGAAATTAAATGCCAAGAAACCAAATAATCCAATCAAAAAATGGGGAACAGAGCTAAACAGAGAATTCACAAAGGAGGAATTCCTAATGGCTGAGAGACACTTGAAGAAATGTTCAGCATCCTTAATCATTAGAGAAATGCAACTCAAGAGGACTCTGAGATTCCATCTCACACCTGTCAGAATGGCTAAGATCAAAAGCTCATATGACAGCACATGCTGGCGAGGGTGTGGAGAAAGGGGAACACTCCTCCATTGCTGGTGGGGAGTGCAAACTTTTGCAACCACTATGCAAATCAGTCTGGTGATATATTAGAAAACTTAGAATAGCCCTACCTCAAGACCCAGCCATACCACTTCTGGGTATACATCCAAATGATTCCTCACCAAATGACAAGGAATTTTCCTCATCTATGTTCATAGCAGCCTTATTTGAATAGCTAGAAATTGGAAACAACCCAGATGCCCCTCAACCAAAGAATGGGTTAAAAAAAGAAAAACCGTGGTACATCTACAAGATGGAATACTACTCATCTATCAGAAACAAGGATGTCATGCAATTTGCAGCCAAATGGATGGAACTAGAGAAGCTCATCCTGAGTGAGCTAACCCAGACTCAGAAAGATGCACATGGCATCTATTCACTTATAGTTGGATTTTAGCCATATAATACAGGATAACTATAGTACAACCAATGCACCAAAGGGAACATGAACATAGACATTTTTTCCTGTCAATGAGACAGTTTGATCTAGTGGTGCTGCCCTGTAGGCCCCCAGTGCATGAGGAGGCTCTTGCCCCTCATGTGACTGCTGAACTGAGGCAGGGACTATTTTTAGGGACACTCCTCTCCAGAGGAGTGAGATGGAAGGGATAGGGGATAGAGGGTGGGAGGGCAGGACTGGGAGGCATGGAAAGAGGACACTGTGATGGAGATGTGACCTGAATATTAAATATTAAAAAAAATTAAAAAAGAATATGAACAAACATATCAAGGAGGCAATATTTTAGTATAATGCTTCTCCTAGGTTACTTTAAGTACTTAGTTGGAGATCAAATACAGATTCTAAGATATACATCTAGTCATCTTTCTTTAAATCACAGAATTACCCTTTGCCACTGTAGTTTTAATTTAAGCAATATAAGTAAAATAATAAGAGGAGTAGAAGGATGAATAGAAATATGCAAAAATAACAAAGTATATATCATAATAAGCAAACAGATTTTGTTTTCTGAAATGAAAATACTGAACAGAATTAGCATGTACCCTAGGAAAAAAATAGTGTTCTTATAGATTCTTACAGTTCAAGTCTCATATATTCTCAGATTTGAACTTTATATCTATAGATAAATATCTCATATGCACAATGCTACTCTTCATTTAACAGCTATTAATTAAGCAAATACTACAGTATAACACTGTTTTAAGGACTAAGGTATTCAGGAATAAAACAAAGAAACAAACATACAAAAAACTAAGACCTCCATGAATTTTTCAAAATGCTAAAGAAATAAGAAAATGGGGGTTCTGGTCATAGTGGCTCACAAGTTTAATACCATCATTCAGGAGCCAGTGGCAGGCAGATTTCTATGAGTTCAAGGCTAGCCTGGTCTACAGAGTGAGTTTCAGGATAGCCAGGGCTACACAGAGAAAACCATGTCTCAAAAATAAATAGATAAATGGTAGGTAGAGAGACAAACAGATAGACAGATAGTAGATAGGTAGGTAGATAGATAGATAGATAGGTAGCTAGATCGATTGATAGACAGACAGATGATAGATAGTTAGATAGATAGATAGATAGATAGATAGATGATAGATAGATGATAGTTCGATGATAAATACAAAGAAAATGGGGATAAAAATGAGTTACACAGTGACCTAAACAACTATAACATGTAGAAAACATAGTAGCTATTTAAACCTTGGTTATCCTTGGTCTTTCTAATGATTGAGGTGACAAAACTGGATTTCTTCTTAATGAAACCCCTGGAGTGAGCATTTCTTTAAGATTCCAGTAGAATTTCTTAACTGAGACTAGGAATGGAATAACATATCCTCAACCAAAGAGGCAGATGCCTTTTCACTTTTACGCTATTAAGGAAGGGAGACTATATTGAAGGATTTGAAGGAAAAAAAATGGAAGGGGGAAATGACGTAATTATGTTTTAATCTTACTGATAAATATAATTAGATATTTATTTATAAAAAGGAATATGGAAATTCTAGTCCTCTCCACAGTGGAATGATTATGTATATCATCCAATACACAAAGTGAAAGAGGACTGTTAACAATAGTGATAGGAAAAGGTAAGAAATCTCATGTACCTTTCCAGAAAAATTATATGAAGAACAATGGTTTTAATATTCATTGCATATAAGATTTTTGTGATTTCTTTAAAAATTCAGAGTGTGCAAATCTGCAACAAACTGCTTTCTCTATTTCAACATTTAGCAGTCCATTTGAAACATTGAGTCTCTCAAGGGAACTGTGATAGAGCAAGTCAACAGAACAAGTGTTAGCAGGATTCACTGCCCTATTTTGCCCTGTGAGAGAAATAAACTGGCCAACAAATTTAGAAGTTAACATGTAACTTTGCAGTAGATACATCTGGTAGAGGTCACAGTACTACCAGGTGGACTCCGGTTCAAAATGCTTGAGTGGAAAATTCCATTCCACAATATGTGATATTAATAACACCAGGCTAGTGTCATTACATGGATGACTTCTTTTAAATTTCATGGAACTTTGAGTACCATAAGGTCTCAGAGTATCAGGAGTGACATGTAATCTTGAAATCTTGATTTGTAGAGGATGCCACCAGGCATTGCGAGCATGACACCTTAACCAACATTGTCCCTTAACATCTGTTGTTCTGAGCCATTCCAGGACTGTAACTGCACACAGACATAAGCATTACAGGAAAACTGAGGAACCATTTATTTTCTTTTAGATAAAACTATTTAATAATCACTAAGGCAATTCATGAATTTCACAAACATAAAATATTAGGATGTATAGACAGATAAAAATTGTGTTATATATCAGAGGTGGTCAGGTGAACAGAGAATAAGAATATATGTATGTGATTACTCTTTATCCATCAACATTTGTGAGTTATTAGCAATTTTGCCACTTGTACAATATATCAATTTCTCATGACAATTATTTTGATGTTGACTACTCTAGTTCCAAAATGCAAAATGACAGATATACCAAAAATACTCATTTAATAACCAATATGCTCCTATTTTGTTTAGTTTTTTTATGTAATTGACTTTGTGATTTGTGCTACAGCTGGATGTGTAAGAAACATGGTCAAATAGCCAAATGTCAAAACATATTTTAAGTGTAAACATTTTCCCGTGACATTTTAATTTCCATTCTATATGTATATGATAATATGTGTGGGTGTTGGTATATGGATTCCATGGTGGATATGTGGAAGTTAGACAATCATGGTGGTTGATCCTCACTTCCACCTTGCTTAAGAAAAAATGTCTTATTGTTTGCTATTGCTTTTGCCAGAACATCTGTTCCAATAGCTTCTATCATTCTTATAACTCTGCTTCTTTTCTCACCTTGGGAATACTGGTTTTTTTTTTAAGTGCTACCACATCCAGCTTTGTGTGGACCCTGCAGGTCACAATATATGTATGTCCTCATGCTTGTAAGGCAAGCATTTTAAACACCGAGCTATTTCTCAGACTCTTGTAAAATAAGTAAAGACCTTCATTGGTCTGAATTTGTTTATAATACAAAAATGTATCTATATGTGCAAGAAAAGAACTTGTTATGACTATGTTAATGATTTTAAAAAATCTATAGCTCAATGTTGAAGATATTACATGAATAAGTAAAGTGAAAATAATGTGAAATATTTGTGTGGACATTTCCTATGCACAAGTACATTTGACTTGCTGCCTCAGTGTGGAATTCTGCTTTAAATTGTACTTTCTTCAGGCAAAAAAATAACCATTTTGTTCCAGTTCATTTATAAGCCACAGAATATGCATTGGAATATTTTCAAATATTGTATGAAGACAAGTTGCTATTAAGTTAACTTTTGTTATATATTGTAATATGTTAAGTATTTAAAATAGTATGTAATGGTTAATATTGTATCTTGTCTGTGTCTTCCTATAGAACAATAGGTAGAAAACATGGAATGCCCCATCTGAACACTACCACAGAAGGAAAGTTTAATGGAAACTAGTAGTTCAACAGCAGAAACAAAACCTACATGGAGTCTTTTAATTGTGCTTTTTCTTTCTTAAACAAAAGTGAAACGTCTTAGAGTAAACCTTAAACAATCTTGTGCACATTAGTTACAGTCTATTCGCCCTATTTACAAAGAGATCTTTTAGGGAGTAGAATCATATCAGAACAGTGAAAGGGGATCATAACAACCAAGTATTAGTGGACCTCATAGTGTTAAAATATTTTGTGTATGGATTTTTTACACCCTCATAGGTGCAAATGGTTTAATCATTTTGATATCCAACATTTAATTTCATAACAATTTAGCATTAATATCCTTCTTGCACTATTGATCTGAGAAATACAGATTGCACAGATAAAGTCCAATATAGTTAAATATGCAGTGATCTATATTAATAGGTATTTTAATTCATTATAATTTTTAAATTTTTCTATAATGTAACATCATAACATGTAAACGACTAACCTCCAAAAATATGTGTTACCATTAAATGTCCAGAAAGGAATATTTTATCTTATATGTGTTATTATATTTTTATTTGATTTAAAAAGCAATTGAGCTATAAGCATTAAGGGAAGTCCCGAGTTTACAAAAACCAAAGGGCATTGAGAACAAGCATACTGGGAAGCTCTGTCTAGTATCAGTTCCTTGAAGGTTCTCGGATCTCTGAACATATGAATATGACAAACTGGAATTTATTCTGGTGGTCAGATATATTCCCTGCTCTGTAAGTCTTGTAGGCATATTTCTATTTAGGAGATTATTTAATTTAGGAGATTATAAAAAGTTCGTTGTTTCTTTAAAAATATTGGCAGCAAAACTGTTCCTGATGAGGGTGCCTTTTCCAATGCCAGGGCCTAAATGAGTTTCCACAATTAATTTACTGCTTGGCTTTGGTTTTTTAGATGCCAACAATGGATAACTTTTTCAAACCATTCAGTTTATTTGACAAAACAGATGATATTTAAAAAATAACCCTACCTAAAATAATCCTTCATATTCATATATGTCACAGTCACAGAAAGTAAAGGCGAAAACTCAAACGTACAATCTTGGTGATTTCTACCTCAGTGCTCGGGTCTTTGGGAATGAATCCTTTCTCTCTTCCAACAGCATCATGGACTATTGTGATATTTTTAATCTATTTTACTGGCTCCTGCCAACAATTCAAACATTCCATCACAGATTTACTTTTCATATTTCAGAGAGCAGAACCACAATGCTTATTTTTACAACTCAACTTTATTATTATTAGTAGTAATTAGACTATTTCTCATTATTTAGGGCTGATTGCCTAAAAAATGAAATAGTTTTGCCTCATCCTTGTAAGTGCTTACGGTATATATTTACATAGTCATTTACAACAAAAAACATCTCCGTTTATGGGACAGACATCCTGGATCTGTGCAAGCTAAGAATAAAATTTTATCATAAGTAAACTCTCACATGTAAATTCAAGATATGTCCTTCCACATGTGGCTTCTGGTATTGCACACATATTATGCTTAATCTTGAAGTTTATATAAATTTTTCAAAGTTAATAAGCATATCTTGACATTGACCTTCTTGCTGATTTACACAAAACAATTTGTGGCTATATCATATAATTGTTCATATGATTCAGTAATATTATTTCTTTGGTAAAAATAATTCATAAGATTAAGTAATATTTCTGTGGTGAAAATAATTCGATTTTATTATGCTCAAGGACTTCTCATGGTTAGAATTTCTACATGGAGACTTTACATTGGAAATCCTTGATATTGTGGAAGAATTATTCTGTCTGCTATTTTTTCTCTTTCCCTCTCTCTTTTTATATTTAAAACAGATTCTTCTCTCATAAAATACATCCCAACCACAATTCTACTCCCTTCACTGCTAGTTCCCCTCCTTCAAAATTCTCTCTTGTGTGCTATTATTGCTTATTTTTCTATTACCTTGTGTCTGGTCTCCAGGGCTCACTAAATCTAGGAAATACAAGAGTGTAATTATCATAATAAATTGAAAATAAAATATATGTATCACATTATGCCAACTTCTACATCTTTGTATAGAATGTTTTACTTTTGTAAAATAAAAAGGCAGGAAGTAAGAAAATTGTCATGGGTTATATACTCATACAGTCACTCTTAGACGGTAAGAGTATTGCTTCTGTTTAGAACACAGAAAAAAAGAAAAGCACAGGGAGTGTTGAAGTTGTCCACACACTATATTTAGGCAGTAGAAGACAAGAGTTTCATTTTGGCAAGAAAATTATTATCAATATTGACTTAGAATGAATGTCTGTATTTTACATATTTTAATCATTGTTTTCATGCTAACATAGTTACAAATTGAATTTTTAATAGCATTAAAATGAAAGGAACATTTAAATTGTCAGTATTTTTTTTAAATTACCTTGATATTTTTCCCATATGCAAACTAGATGTACTGTTCAGATTGCCAAGACAGTTCAGTTGTGTAAGAGTGAATAATACTTGGTGAGCAAGCAAGAGACAAATATATGTGAGTTTGCTTCTCTCTGCTTTTGAGAGTAAATGTGACATGATTATTTCCTCAAACTGATGGACTGCAACTTGGAAATCTAAACCAAATGAACTATTTCTTCATCTGTATTGCTGTTTGTCTGGGTACTTTAGCACTCACAGCAACAAATAGCAAATATCTAGGAGCCTGGATTGTTCACTGTTCACCTTTCATATCACCAAATATGCTCCTATACCCTCATGAGCAGGATTGCCACATAAAGAGGCTCATGATAAGATCCCAACAAAAGCTGCTTACACATATCTTCCATACCTGTTCCAGATAGTTTCTGGGTATCTCATTACCATCACATACCAGAATTTTTTATATGTGCTTAAACTTGTATCTTTAGGAATGTGGTTGAATGGCTCATGGTGTTTACAAATAAAGCTCTCATTATTGGCTAATTATTATCAAGGACTTATTCACAATGAAAGAGATATAGTTTTTATTAAAAATATTACCTTACTTGAGGAATTTTGATATCTGTGAATAGACATTCCTTATGTTTCAAACTGTCATTATTCTCTGTGGATATTTGTAAAAAGATAGAATGTATTGTGGCTTATGCCCAAAGACAATAGAGACTCTTCACAGTCTATTAATTTCTTCTTACACAATATATTTTCTTTCTCCTTTTGTTTTATTGTCTTTTCTTTGTAATGGACATATGATAATCATTTGTCTTGTTCTTCACTTGATTATTATTACATCTCAAAATCACTGAATAAATAAGGAGGAAGAAAGTAGTGGCATCACAAGTGTTGAGCCAGCTTCTTAGGGAGGGTGATGAAAGGTATGTATTTGGGGCCTTAGAAGTAAGAGGGGATCAGATATCAAACCTCAGGGTTCCTTAAAATTCATGGAATCTCAGTTACCTTGGGGATATTTTCCTCTATCACTTTCTGAGAATTCTATATCTTACAGTAGTTTTCTCTCTCTCATTTAACAAGTCAACTATCATTTTTATTACAGCCTATTATTATGTTGGACTCAAAGGATAGAAGTTCACGAATCTAGTAACAGGCAGATTAGGTTAACATAAACGTCTTATGCTGTTTTTTATTTTTTTTATTTCTTCAAGTTACATCTCAATGGCAATCCCCTCCCTACTCCCCCCCTCCAGTCCCACCCTCCCACTCTCAACCCCCCATCCTCTTCCCTTTTTTTTAAAGTTTAAGGTATATCTTATTTCCCCCAACAGCTCCCCCTGTCAGTACAACAAATGGCTCTTTCTCTTATAATAATAGATACAATACAAAACAACAGAGGTAATTAGGCCACAGTTATGAGGGTTATATGGTTTAGCGTACATTCCCCATGTTCTGTCCATATGTATTTGGCACCTGACTTTAACTTTCTACTATCTATGTAGTATACATAAGACCATTTCTACTATAACCAATGATAGTATACATAAGCGACCCCAAAAATTCCACCAGAGAACTCTTACAGCTGATAAACACCTTCAGCAAAGTGGCTGGTTACAAAATTAATTCAAAAAAATCAGAAGCCCTTCTTTATACAACAAACAAATGGGCTGAGAAAGAAATAAGGGAAACAACCCCCTTCTCAATAGCCGGAAACAACATAAAATACCTGGGGGTAACTCTAACCAAGCAAGTAAAGGACCTGTACAACAAGAACTTCAAGCCCTTGAAGAAAGAAATGGAAGAGGCCTTTAGAAGATGGAAAGATCTCCCATGCTCATGGATAGGTAGGATCAACATAATAAAAATGGCCATCCTACCAAAAGCAATATATAGATTCAATGCAGTTCCTATCAAAATATCAACACAATTTTCTATAGACTTGGAAAGAGCTATTCTCAATTTCATATGGAACAACAAAAAGCCCAGAATAGCTAAATCAATCCTGTACAATAAAAAAACATCTGGAGGTATCACCATCCCAGATTTCAAGATATACTACAGAGCAATAGTTGTAAGAACAGCATGGTATTGGTGTAGAAACAGACCAGTAGATCAATGGAATCAAACTGAAGATCCAGAAATAGACCCACACACTTATGGCCACCTAATTTTTGACAAAGAAGCCAAAACGGCACAATGGAAGAAGGACAGTATCTTCAACAAATGGTGCTGGTCCAACTGGATGTCCACTTGTAAAAGAATGAAATTAGACCCATACTTATCACCTTGTACAAAACCTATGTCCAAGTGAATCAAAGGTCTTATGTGTTTTTCTTGTGCAATCATTTGCTGTCACTAAAACCCATACTACAATTAGTTACTATCATAGTTTTTCTGGAATGAGAAGTATTTTTTTAAATAAATACATTTATTTTTTTGTTGCTTCAGGTTACATCTCCATCATATTGTCTTCTCTCCCCCCTTGAGATGACTGGTATTTTTTGAGGATGATTTGGTCATTTAGAGATATTTGGGATTTTTTGAGGATAATTTGGTCATTTAGAGGCATTGATGACTCTTTGGAGACTAAATTCCTATGGGCTAGATGAGTTCTCAGGATACTAATTTTCATGGAGCACTTTGCTCCCTCTAGTCTCCGTTTACATCTTCTAATTCTTCCACTGTGTGATGGTGCAGCAGTTGGCTCTCTGCATTGTCTTATCGACTGTCTCATCATTTGCAGCCTGATATCAATGTCATATACCTTACATTTTCAGCCTCGCAAGGCACTCATGGGCCAAACTAAACCTGTACATTTCATTCAAAATTAGTTCCTCATTCTTAGCTCTTATAATAACAGAAACGGCCATTAATACAGCATATAATGAGATATGGCTTCTGGTTATCTTTGATAACATATCTCCTGTACATAAGTACCATCATGCTAAGTGCTAATGACTTATGGAAAGTACTTATAAGAATATACTACTTAATAAAAAGGACATAATTAGAACTAAATTGAGAAAAAATATCTCTTATTAACTATGATTCAGCTCTATGACATTATTCTTTTCCTTTAATTTTTTGGGATATTGTCCTTGGAAAATCCATGGAGAGAACTGAATGCAAGCACTGTAGTGATCATCTTATGCATGTTCAAATTTTTGTTCATGCTAATCTTCATACACAGATTCGGATGATTTTTAGATTTACTGGGGAAAGGGAAAGTTTTATAGATTCTGCTGCTCAGAGCTGAAGCCTCTTTTCTCCTTTTATACTTAATCTCACAGTGGGAAAATATAGGTTAATGCTTTAGCAAATGGGATACCATGCATGTCAGGGACTTTTCTCTCCTCAGTTAACAGAGGCTTTATATTTAGCTAGAAGCTCAAGGGAAAACATCGTTCCATTTATAGCAGAATTCTAGTGCCCCAATATTGCAAAGAAAAAATTGTATGCTTATGCATTTTTTTCCCTGTGATAATATTCCCATGGGTAGAGGACTCCAAAAGAATACAAATATATAAAGACATAAAACTCTAAATTTAAAAACTCATCTGAAGCCTTTAGTTTTCATACACCTTTTAAAAACATATTTTATTAGTCCTCTGAGAATTTCATACAGTATGTTTTAGTCATATCCACTGCTTGTCTTGCAGAAAACCATTTAGCACTACAAAGTGATGGAGGAGGAAAAGTCAGGATTCCAAGATGTCAAACAAACTTTAAAACTGGCTAGCTTCAGAATGTATCCTTTACATATCTTATTCATGTAATTATTTTAAAGAAAGCCTTTCCTGTTTTTAATTAAAAATTTTACACTAATCTGATATCTTTACTTTCTTCTTTTTGAGAAAGATACCATCTCATATGCATACAGTGAGGTGACTATGTAGAAGCAGGATAGCTTCAAACTTAGTGATAATCTCCTTTCCTCTCTCCTTAATCAACCCCTCTTGCTCTACTGCTCATATCGAATGGCTCTTATTTTTATTAGAGCTTCTATATCAGACAAGGATAAGCCTTATAAGATCCGATGTTTTAAGGGTTTTGTTTTATAAAGTGTCATTAATATTTTCTACAACCATTTTTTAATCCTTCATTTAATCCAATGTACTCAGTTACAGTTAACATCTGAAATTACTTGTGTCTTGCTGACTTCTATTATAGGAAATATTATGTTGGTGATATGGATGCTATGTCAGAAGAATTCCATATTCTAGTGCATCTCTGCCTTTTAATACATTTCAGTCATCCAGAATATATATAAAACCAACTTTTATAACATATCTCTTTCTACCTCCAAATAATAATATCTGGAAGCTTTTTAATTCTAGAAAATCATAATAAGTCAATAACTTTGACATCATATAGAGTATATATTTTATTATAATTTATATTATAGAATAAAAATATTGGTTAGGGAAGACTAAACTAAATTATAAAAGAAAGCCACAAAATGAATGATGCTGTTTATATTCTCATTCACATAGGACAGACATTTGCACAGTCAGAGAATTGTGAGAGCTGTACACAAATGTCTATGAAATCAAAAAATGTGAATTATGTTAATTCAAAAGCACAAGATAGGCAGAACAGCTTAGATTGGTAAACCATTGAATTAACAGTGAAGTAAGAAAGAAGTGTCAAGTTTAGATTAGGAAACAAGCAAACAACTCTTACACTAATAAAAGATAAGGAAATTTGAATGCTTTGCAGAAACAAATTATAATGTCAGCAGTAGGACTTTGAATATCCACATTCCTCTTATCAAGAGATATACACAAGATCCTAGTAAAATAACAACAATAAAAAATTTAGCTTTTCATTGCTAGAAAGCCATTGACTTTGAAGAAAAATTAATTAACATTGTTCTGTGTCCTGGTTATTTTCCATTGTCTTTAAAAATACTCTTTCAGTAATGGAGAAATGGTTCAGCATTTGAAAGAACTGATTGCTCTTAGGACTCAGCTTTAATACTCAGAACTCACATCAATGCTTACAACATTGGACTCTTGTAACTCTGTAGAGTTACAGAAGGTTGGCAACTCTAGTTCCAGGGTGATTTTATGTCCTCTTCTGGCTTCCATGACTAATAGAGAAAAAAGACGTACACAGACATGAATGAAAGAGGGAGATAGGAAACTGGGACAGGATGAATACCTGAAAGTGTTCCTCTAGTAATATATGTCATCCATCTAAGCCTTTTTCCTGTAGGTTCAAAATCTTCTCAAACAGTTCTACAACCTGGAGATCACATTATGAAGTACATGAAGCTATGAGGACATTTCTCATTCAAACCACCACAGTATCCTTATTCATTCACTATGATGAATAAAGTATCTATTTCCATCAGTCAGAATAATTTTATAAAACAGAATAATTCCTAAAAAGTGTTTAACATATAGTCTATTGTATGAAAAGAAAACCACACACACATACATATCTTAAATATATTGGCAAAGATTGATTTAGCACAAAATTAATTTAACTTGAGCTTTGTTATCCTTGTTTACTGACTTACACCCAACATCCTGTAACGGATTAATGTTGTGTTTTTAATAAAGTAGCTAAGCCACTAAGTTCCAAATTCTCCCATGTGAAAATACTGTCAACTATTGTATTTATTTTTATTGCACTCTCGTAAACTGTTATATTAACAATGTAATATTTAAGAAAATAGTTACTGAATTAATAGCAAAACTATATGACATTGATTTTAAGTAGTAGGATACAACTAACAAGTAATAACATTTATTACTATGAGCAATATAGACGTGTAAGTTTTAAAAACTAACACTATTACCATTTTGTCATTCTTTATATGAACACAATGCAGTTAGTACACTTTCACAAGCTATGTGAGTATGTTTTTCCCCTGCTCAAACACTAGACTACGGTTGCCACTGGGAATAGAAGTCCTAGATGGGTAGAAATTCAGCTTGTGTGAGATGGTGGAAAGTTAGGATGCTCTAATGAGCAATTTGTACAGGAGGAAACAGAAATTGGGAACCTTTCTAATGAGAAAATTAAACAGGAGAGAAGAAAATTTCTGTTCATCCTTGAATATAAGCCAAAAAATTCCATCCACTTTTATTCCAGAATCACAACAAATTTGGCATGAAATAAAAACAAGCTTCTTTTATGCTTCCATTCCTGTTCTCCCACCTGAAGCCTTGGAGCAGAATTCTGAAACTTTAATTCACTAGGGAAATTAAAATGGTCTTGTACAGATAAGGAAGCAGAACAAAGAATAGAAGGTTCAAGGTAAACTCAGGAGTACACTACATAAAGCCGATCAGCCAGCACAGACATTGATGGGAAAGATTCCAGGTCCATCCTGCTGTGGTTGGAGGTTTCAGCATGAAAGGATTTCAACCCAAACCCCTGAACCCTAGGATTTATTTATTATTACTATCTATGAAAGTGACATTTCCTACACTGTCTATTTCAGAGAATTTGCTGTCAGAAAATATGTTTTACAATGGGGCACAACTTGATGGTAAGGTTTGCTGAAAATAAAACTTTAATTATAATAGAAGAGTTTAAAATATAGATAGTAATAGACTAACTTACCTAGACTTATTTTATTATTTTCTCTTATTTTAAACTATCATAAAGACATGGCCTAAAACTGGACCTGTTAGATAATTAAATACTAAATTTATTGTTCACATGTGATCAGCATATGAAATTGATTGTTAGCTGTGTCATATTGGGGACGTTATTTGAAGTGCCTGTTCTTTTCATTACTAATATAACTAAACTGGCTTCACTTTGGGGGTAGATGTGTGGATCACTGAAACTCAGAAATGACTTCAATGTGGTATATGTTCTGTAAGATTTCATATGTCAGAATGCTACACTATAATGAAAAGAGGTGCAGTTAATGCACAGAAAACATTGTATCTGTCATAGAAGTAAAAAGTATCATATTAATTCAGGTTTGTAGTAAACCAAGAAATTGTTTTCATTTCTTATATTTTTTCCAAATTTTGTTTCTTTTTGAGAATTTTAATAGTTTTTTAGTCTAAATATTTTCAGTTGTTTTATAAGTAAACATATTGTAAGTATGATTTCATGAGCCATAATACTTGTATACATGCTTAATGGTTAGAGCATTATGTGAACTTCTTGTAATCAAGTCATTTAATCATTGAGACGTTACTTGAGGATTAATTTATTCACAGAACGTAATCATAATAATGAAAAGAAAGCAATGAATGTTAAATGTTATTTGAAATTATCAGCCAATTTGCTTTATAAAACTATAAATATATTTTATTTCTTTATATTATTATTACAAGTTTATATGTGATCAATATTCCATTTTGAGAATATTTAATAGAGAAGCTTGAATGACATTATAATGAATATCAGTTCTATTCTTAAAATATTGACATATACTTCCTGTAGAAATTGATAGGTTTTGGAGTATTGCTTTTATTTCGTATGTTTCCCACCCTTCCTCATCCCTTAAACTAGCCATCTATATCTTCACAAATGGTTCTCATTTTATTTTTGTATCTCAGATATATGTATAACATGTAACTATGTACATCTAAATATATCTAATACCATATTATACTCTAAGATATTATCAATTAAATATCAGCATATACTTACACTGTCATTTTTTAGTGAAACACATTTTAATTGGTTTTCAATTTTTATAAAAACATAAAACAAAACTATAAAGATGGCATTTTATTGCTCATATATTCAGATACTTTTAAGTATGATTTTTTAAAACTTTTTAACATTTATTTATTTTTTCAAGTTACCTCTGAATCATATCCTCTTCCCTTTCATTCTCCTATCTGCTTTTATTCTTTTTAATTTAAAGTGTATCATTTTCCCCCTAACAGTTCCCCCTTTTAATTCTTTTTCTTATAACAATAAATACAATACAAACCATAAGAATAATTAGGCCACAATTATGAAAATTATAAGGTATAACATACATTCCAATGTCCAGTCCATATGTTACGGACAGTCCAGGTAGCCAGTTGTGTGTCATTTCTTAGTTTTGGAAGCTGCTGGCTGTGCACTTCCTGTATAATCAGATATATTTCCCCTTCTCAGGTCTCTGATGTGGTTGAAGACAGATAGTTATAGCCTCACAGTTACGTTTTAAGTTGTTTAGGAATTAAAAAGATATTCTAGGTCTAAGAATATGTTTTTAAGTTGGTAATGCAAGTTAAGATGGAAACTGAGTTAGGTATAGAACTTTAAACTCATTGAGACAGATAGATAATAGGATATTATTATCAGTTGCCAAGTATGATTTTTAAAATAATGATAGTTTAGAGGCTGGAGCCAAAGCTCAGAAGTTAAAGTGACTTGTTACTCTTACAGAGAATTTGTATTTAGTTCCAAGCACCCACATAGTAGTTTACCACTGTCTGGCCTCTGCGGGCAACAAGCATGCACATGAGTATATACATGGAGACAAATAATTCATAAACACAAATTAAAAATAACTAAATATTAATATGCATCAAATAAAAATAATACAGTCTATGAAAACTGATCCCTTTATTTTCATAGCACTTTCACTTTTGTAGAAAGATTGAACAGGAAATATAAAAAGGCCTATATTAGCCTATGTATAGGTTTCCTTGTTGTCAACATCTTATACTGGTGTAGTACATTCCTCATAATGGAGACCTAATACTGGTATATTATTAATAAAATATACAGAATTTATGGTATAGTTTTTTGTTAGAATGCCTTGTGTATATAAATATATATATGTTAAAAATAGAATATTATGTACTTTTCATGAAAGCAACAGAATATTTTTGTTGTTCTACATGTTTGTTTTGTTATGACTAACCATCTCATCCTATACAGCAAATACATTCCTTGCTAATTAATGAGAGGATCTTTTACTTCCCTAGGTTTACCTTTTACTGACAATTGTGTATGTAGATTTACACATAAGTACTATTTACAAAATGATTTCTTAAATATGGTTTATTTTTGAAAATTTCCAAAGTATTTGTCTGTTTAGATTGATATTCTTTGGTACAACACCTTATGTGAATTTAATTTTTTAATTTTAATATCTTATTATTATTTCACTAATTGCAACTTTCAACTTTGTTTTCATTTATTGAATCTCTCTTTTTTTTGCATAGAATATATTCTGATTACAGTTTCTGTCCCCCAGTTCCTCACATTTTTTTCCTACCCACTCACATATGGATCTACTCCCTTTCTGTCTCTCAGTTACAAAACAAACAAGCAAATAATGAATAAGAAAAAGAAGACACACACATTCACTCATGTGCATGAGCACAAACATATTTTTAAAATAAGTTTAAATTTCTTGATAATGTCCAGTGGAATGTTTACAAACTGCTGGTTCCCGTTAGCCTTTGAGCAGTACTGACCTCATACTGGTCTAGGTCAGCTGCTATGGAGTTTTTTTTTTTTTTTTTTTTCTGTTACCATTGATAATTACTCTAGGAAGAAAAAAATAAGGAAGAGCAGTCAGAAATATGTGAGTACATGAATTTAACCAGCTGGTGTGCACATCACCTTTTCTCACATTTAGAAAAATTCTATGATGAACAAATGTGAAATTACATATTGTGCTTTTTGTCTGTATGAAAGAGATATATTTACACTACAGTATTTGTTATATACATATCTTTTGTTAAAGTTGATGGAACAAAGCAAATCCAAGCCAACTGGAAAGTTACATTTATAAAGCCATGTTAACCTGTCTTTGTGATGATACCTTTTGAGAAACTAAAGAATTAAGACATTGGTCAGAACAAAGTGGCAGTGAATTTGGGGATCCCTTTTATAATGAGACACTTTCTGTGTAATCTAATTGAACTTCAAAGTGTTATTAGGTCTCTGGAAAAATTATTATGCTCAATGGTGAGAAACCAATTCCCAGACACATGATGACTTTATAAAAATATCAGTTATTATCCACCATCAAGGAAACAGTTTAGACTTTGATCTTTTATAGGTTTTCTGTATAGAAGTTGAATATTGCTCCTTGCTCTTTGTGTCTGTGAAAAACAAATGTAATTATTAGGGAAGTCTCACACTTATTCACTCTCTTTCTAACCCCTTTTTCTTCTTTTGTCCTTCTCTTCCATGTGCATTTGAAATCCAAATTAGATCTACTTCATTGAATAAAAATATTGCTTCTAGCCATTTGCCAACAAATGTGTTCTGAAATTTAAATCAGGTTAAGCATTTTGTAGCAGACTGCCATAATAATTTTCAAAAGCAATAAAATCAGTTATCAGAATTAATGATATGTAAAATTCATTTTATGAATTTACTTACATTATCTTGATTCTTCCGTTCATCTATTTTTACTTGAACTCCTGTGACTCTACAATGTGCATTTTTCCTGTCCCATGACCCTGATTGTGGCTGAAAGGAGAACAAGATTGAATGTAGTTTCAAAGAATTGTGTCCCTGTTTAGAACTTGTGTGGCATATACATAAGGACCATAATAGCTTCCATACCCTACTATTTTTTGTGAATATGAAATTCCACAAAAGTGGTAGTTACCCCTGCATAGATGATCCCAGAGCTATCAGAGATGTAGTGGCTGGTAATATCTGCTGAGTGTACAGAGTAGCTGCTTCGTGAAAAATCAAGGGATGAGCACCTGTTACTTAATGACCCTCTATCCACCTGCTGAAGGTATGACTGGCTATTCCTATTTCTCCTTCTTCTACTAAACTGCAAACATAATCTCTTCTACTTAAAAGTGTTAAGTCTATCCTCGCTCTGCTGTTTTACTGGTCATTGCTTCTTTAATTATCAACTATACAGCACCCACCATGTGCATAGTGTGCCAAGGATTGAGATGCTTCACAGGGAGGTAGATTTCATTTTAAAGATTCTGTCTGGGGGCTGGAGACATGGCTCAGCAGTTAACAGCATTGACTGTTCTTCCAAAAGACCCGGGTTCAAATACCAGCACCCACATAGCAGTTCACAGCTGTCTGTAATTGTCAGGCATGGTGGTGCACGCCTTTAATCCCAGCACTCCGGAGGCAGAGGCAAGGGGATCTCTACGAGTTCAAGGTCAGCCTAGTCTACAAAGTGAGTCCAGGACAGTCAAGGATACACAGAGAAACCTTGTCAGAAAAAAAAAAAAACAAAAAAAAAAAAAAAAATATCCTAAAAAAAAAAAAAAGACTGTCATAGGAGGAAATAATGCCTCATTCTGAAGACATGAATGAGTATTTGCAGGAGTAACTGCAGTTAAAGATATCTCCTTAGGATGCTTAGGAAAATTCCTCACAGAGTATTCAGCAGAGGTTCAGAAAAAAGAATGTATCATTGATTTCTATTTTCCGCATTGTTCTAAATGAATATTTGAAAACGTTATATATATATATATATATATATTGAATATCGTAAATGTCCCCTTGATGTAAGGTAAAGATACCAATTTAGGCCTAGTAATATGCAATGCCAGAATCATTTGTTCTTATGAATTAAAGGACATATGGTGACCATCTTTGAATGAAGAGCCATCTGTGCATCTTTGTGTACCCTAGAGAACAGGTAAAGGGGCCAACAGGGCAGCACATCTGCCATATATCTTCCTCTAAGTCTCAGGACTTTTTGGACCATGCAGATATCACTTTTTTTTCTAAATTGATATTTTCTCTTTAAGATTATAATTATATCATTTCCTCCCTCCAAACCCTACCAACCTCCCATGTACACCTCCTTTCTCTCTTTACACTTCATGGCCTCTTTTCTCATTATATATGATAGATATAGAGATAGAAATATACATAGATAGATAGCAACTATATAGATGGTATAGATATATAATAGATAGGTAGGTAGATAGATAGATGATAGGCAGAAAGATGATAGATAGATAGATAGATAGATAAATAGATGGATAGATAGATCAGAAGATAGATAGATGTAGATGTACATGTAGATAAGATATAGATTCCAAAATGCAGAAGTACAACCTGGTCAGACTGTATAATTTTATTTGTATGTGTATGTTTTTGGTAATGATAATTTAACATTGGATACCTAATTAATGTATTCTTCCTCCCTCCAGTAAAACTATGTATCCCACTCTCAGTACTCCTTAGCTGCCTGTTCTTTGATAGGATTGACACATCCTGACCTCTTCTCATCTGCTTCATTTACATTAGCATGTTTATTGATGCCCTTCTGTTATGTGTGTATTTAGGGAGTCATGCTGGTGAGATTTCACTGCTGTAACTTCTGACATTCCTACGAGTTACAATCTCAAGTAAGTTCCTTGATTCTCTGACTCTTACACTATTTCTTTCCCATTCCACCTCATTTTCAATAATCCCTGAACCTAGTAGCATGGATTTGTCTTGTTGATTTATCAATGAAGATGTCCTCAACATATCACTCTGAATTGTAGGATATGTGCATCCCCTCTAGCTTCCCATTTGCTTTAGCACCTTATATTTATTTCAGCCATTCTCATTGTGTTTGAGTCCCCCTCCCCAAAAAAAAAACCTGCAAAGAATGGCTTGTTTCCTTCTTTAAAATGTTATTGGTATGTCCATTGAGATATCATGTAATATTTTGATGAATTTTTTTCATTTCAACCAAATTACCAGGCAATATCTATCCTCATGCTATCACAGTACAAATGGCAGTGTACATAAAATGTAAGCTTACGTTTAAGTATATATATATATATCATTTTTCTTTATATATTTTAGATTCATTAACAGTTTACTGGACATGAAAAGAATGAAACATTTATCTTTTGTGATTATAATGGAGAATCCTCTAATATATAATGCCCAAGAAACTGAGCAGCTTTTATTATGTGCATAAAGGGTTTTGCAAAATGTAGACAAAGCACATTGAGACCCAGTGAATTCCCTATATACAATTGAATATTTATACTTCATTAATAATACTATATGTAACAAAATTGAAGTTTAATTATTGGTAATAACTAATTTCAGTTCTATTTCTTACCCTAGAAACTAATTCTTAGTAGCTAGGCCAGTGTCATAAAAATGAAATAAGCTCTGCTTAACAATATTTGCATTAATTAAAAATGTAAAGATACACATAACTCTCCAGGTTCTTTCATAGCAGGATATTGAATTTTATCCAAGTGTAAGATTCTGCTCTAATTAGATTTGTAGAAGATAGTATTTTATGAAAGGTTTCTGGACAGGGAACAGTCCCACAACAAAGTGAAACGTTTTGTGTGTTTTTAGAGATGATGTGATCAACATTTCTACAACTAGATAGGTGCTTTCTAATCCAGATGTTCATGAACACATTATTTTCCTTTGAAAGCAGAAATTTGGAACAACATTTATTATGAGTGTTAATTTATTAAGATATTTTAGTTAATGCATTTAAAATAGTACAGTGGGAGCTGTTAGAGTGACAAGTTCATTTGAAAGGGAAGTTGGGTTGATTTATCCTTCACATTACCTTTTTAGGAGAGTAAGTAAAAGGGTAGAAAACCTTTGAGTCACAGGAATCTTCATTAGGAGAACTAGTCATCATAGACAGAATGACAGTGAGCACCAAAGAAATCATCCTTAGTTCCTAGGAAGACATAAGATGGTGGTTGTATGCAGCCATGAAGAACCCTAAAGGGGGAGATGGAAAAATCTAAGTTCTTCAGCTACCTTCATATTATCAGACCAAAGATTCTTGATGACTCTGGAAGACCTTCAGAAGTGTGTGAAGTATCCTAACCTAACGAGTATGTGGCAATGAAGTTGACCTTACACAAGAGAGTCAATTTAGAATTCACAGTTATTTTGGGCCTGAGTACCAGAGACAACACTGTCTGCTTGAAGCTGCAAGGGGGAATTGAAGAACTCTGTGAGGGCTCAACAGATCCAGCAATGGGAGACGGAGACCGCAGAAGCAGGGATGGTATGAGGTTTGACAAAGAGAAATGACAGCTAGAGAGTCTGTGATCTAGCAAAGAGTTATGAGACCACTTTAAAATATTTTAGAGTTTGATAAGTTGCCTGTGTAGCCTTTATTAGAAAACAGAAAATTGTGATCATTCAGTTATTCAAAGATTATATCCTCCTATGTTTTAAAAAGAGACAAAAGAAGAGAGAAAACATTAGTTATTGATGATATTTAATAGTATATAATACTGAAGCAATAACATATTTTTTAAAAAGTAATGTAGCTTATACAAAATCTTATGTGGCACAAACTATGTGTGGTTCATTGGATTTCAAATAAAAGCCTAGGAAGGTATACTCTGTACTTTAAAAGGAATGAATTAATGGGTCATTTTAACAAACATGGCAGAGGTGCAAATATGTTATAGGGAAATTTATGAACTATCTATAGTATTGCTTGCAGATTATAGTCTAAAAGAAAAATATTTGTGTCTTTGGGTTCTATCTGAACAAGATGTCAAAGATATTTTTACATAAAGCATATTCATTTTTCTTTGAGTCTCATAGGTCTTAATTAGGAACACATCACAATCACACCTTGCAACACATACAAAGTCATATTTTACTAATTGTCTCCAAAAGCATTGTGCAATTTTGAATCCTTAATGCATTCATATGTTTTAGAAGGTTATAGAAATATGGCTAGGGCAATATGACAACTCATCAGAATTTTTTACTGTACTATTTTTCCTGCATTCAAATGTAGAGAAAATTAAGTTGACAACACAATTAATGAGATTGCAACTTACACAAACAAATAATTGTACTTGGGGAAAAATGTTGTCCACTTAAGCTTTAAGTTTGTCAATTCTGGAATAAATAATAAAATATAGTATTATATTTACTTTCATAACAATTTTATTTCAGTATTTAATGCAAAAATGATGTATATGTATGTATGTATTTCAAGGGTATTTTTGTATCAGTTAAATATTCTATAAATTAAATTATTCAGTAAAGAAGAATCAGGAAATGGAAAGGAGAATACTCTTCCAGTAAATGCCCTGCTGTTACTAAAAAGAAGAAAATTGATCTAAATATGTTGGTATATAAGAAGAAAAGCTGTATTGTTAAAAAATAAGTTATTTTAGTAAATCAAGAATGTTTCTGTCTCTGTAAACCTGTACGGGCCTAGGTGGGTTGGTTATGTTGATCTTCATGTATTCTTCTTGACCCCCTCCAGGTCTCTCTATTCTTCCTTCCTCTCTAATAGAAAGGATAAGTGTCTCCTCACTTGCTTGTTTAAAGTTATTCCAAGGCATTTTATATTATTTGTGGGTATTTTGAAGGGTGTTGTTTCCCTAATTTCTTTCTTGGCCCATTTATCTTTTGTGTAGAAAAAAGACTCTAGCTAGAACTTTAAGAACTATGTTGAAGAGATATGGAGAGAGTGTGTGATTTATTTCTGAGTCTTCGATTCAACTCCATTGATCAACCATTCTTCTATGCTAGTTCCTCTTTTTTTTTTATTACTATTGTTCTGTACTACAACTTTAAATCCAGGATGATGATACATCTAGATATTCTTTTATTGTACAAGGTTGATTTAGTTTGTTTTTCCATATAAAGTTAAAAATTGTTGTTTTAAGGCCTGTAAAGAATCATTTTGTTATTTTGATAGGAATTGCAATTAATCTGTATATTGCTTTCTATAGGGTGGCCATTTTTATTTTGTTGATGTTACTTATCTATGAGCATGTGAAATATTTTCATCTCCTGATATCCTTTTCAATTACTTTCTTCAGGGACTCGAAGTTCTTGTCATACAGATCTTTCACTTGCTTGTTTAGAGTTATTTCCAGGCATTTTATATTATTTGTGGGTATTTGAAAGGTGTTGTTTCTCTAATTTCTTCCTTGGCCATTTATCTTTCATGTAAAGAAAGGTTCTAATTAGAACCTTCTCTATGTTGAAGAGATATGGAGAGAGTGGGCACACTTGACTTGTCCCTATTTTAGTGGAAATGCTTTACGTTTCTCTCCATGTAATTTGTTTGATGTTGGCTACCAGGTTGCTGTATATTGCCTTTATTATGCTTAGTTATCATCCTTATATAACTGATATCTCCAAGACTTTTAGCATGAAGTGGTGTTGGATTTTTGTCAAACACTACCAAACTCATTCTATGAGGCCACAGTCACCCTGATACCTAAACCACACAAAGACCCAAGAAAGAAAGAGCATATCAGACTAATCTCCCTTATGAACATGTATGCATAAATATTCAATAAAATACTTGCAAACAGAATCTAAGAACACTTCAAAAGTACCATACACCATGATCAAGTTGTCTTCATCTTGGAAATGCAGGGGTGGTTCAAAATATGAAAATCAATCATATAAACAAGCTGAAAGAAAAAAACATATGATCATCTCACTAGATGTCAAAAATGCAACCATTTAAAATCAATGTCCGTCAGAGAAATGGGACCAAATGGCTGAAGACTGATGCTGTAATCTATGGAGAGAAATTGGGAAGTGTCCAGGCAGCCACTGGTATGTCATTTCTTAGTTTTGGAAGCTGCGGGCCCTGTACTTCCTATATAATCAGATATATTTATCCCTCTCAGGTCTCTGAGGTGGTAGAAGACTAGATAGCTAGCGTCTCATAGTTAAATTTTGAGTTGTGTAGGAATTAAGAGGGTGTTCTGGATCTAATAAGACATTTTTAAAATTTTGATGCACATTAGGATGGCAGCTGAGTTGGATATAGAACTTTAAACTCATGGAGATGGTTGGACAGTAGAACGTTAAAGTAAGTTGCCAAATACGTATGGACTGGACATTGGGAGTGTATGCTAAGCCTTATATTCTCATTTAAAAAAATGAAACCATCGTTTTTATTTCACTTATACTTTACAGAAAGTGTTCATAACTGTTTCTACCAGTTTTTAATAACTGCTTTGTGAAATCTAGGTATTAAAACCAAACTTCAAATTTTCCTAAAATTCATGATTCTGATGCAACTATTATACTGTTCCTTTTTTTCTGATTATAAAACTAAACTGTAAGATTGAAGAAATAATTTAATGGTTGTACTTCTTGCTCTTCCAGAATACCAGAACTTGTTTCCCAACATCTACTTGGGGTAGCTCATAACGACATAAAATTCTAAGTAGAGGAATGCAGCATCTTATCCTACCATGTGTGAGTACATGCATACAAACACACACACACACACACACACACACACACACACACACACACACACAGAAAACATCTTGTTGATTTGTACACCAAAGGAGTTCCATAGACCTCCACAAATATAGACAGTTACCTATGGAAATATATTCCTTCTACTAGTTCATCTGTAGTATGCATTCCTCTTTTATTTGCAAGTCAAATTGTGCCAGACATTTCAGGGAATCTTGGGACACTGGGCAGTGTTCCACCTCTTCATACTGCTGTGCTGCCAAAGAGAAATAATTTTCCTCCTATGCTGAATCTCCAGTGTTTAACAGATACCCAGTTGTCAGTGATACTCCATATGTAGTATTTACAACTTGTATATTACAAAAATCAATTTTTTCTCCTTCTATGAAAATACTTTTTCACAAAAGACTCCACTTTGCTAAGGAAGGCAGAGACATTCTTCCAGGTGCTTACCTGGAAGATTCTATCGGGGTACCTGTTTTCTATACTTATTTTCCCTCTTAGCATCTTTTTAAATTTCCTCTTGGCACTGTAATCAAACACCTTGATAAAAAAGAAATTAAAAATGAAAAAGTTTGTTTTAACTCACAGCTCCAGGATAAAGTCCACTGTAACAGAGACAGCACAGTAGTGAGAGCACGAGTGAGCTGGTTATAACACATCTGTAACCAAAGACAGACAGCAGCAAGTACATCAAGCAGTGGTTCAACTCTCCTCTCCTGCTCTCCTTTCTTTCTCTCTCCTTTCTCTATTTATAAAGTCAAAGATAATTGCTCAACAAATGGTCCTACCCACAATTAAGATGATCTTCCTACATCAGTTAATGGAATCAAGACCATTCCCTATAGCCATGCCCAGGGCCGTATCTCCTAGTTGATCCTAGGCTTGTTCAAGTTGATAATTAAAGCTAACCTCCCCAGCATCAAATTCCAGAATACCTTATGAACTTTTCTCCACAGTACATTAGACATCCTTTCAGCTCTTGCAACTTTACTACTGGGACCCTGCTCTAAACTATGACAATGTCCTATTTAGACCAATAATAACCCCTCTCTTGAGGTTTTAACTTCTCTTCCAGAAATGGCTCCTTCTCCCTTCATCTCTGCAAATCTTTTTAACTGTAAGTCATGTGCAGTAATGCCTTGCTTAACATCCTTCAGTGTCTTTCTTTGCAAAGTGATTAACAGTTTTACATCTTATTCTGGTCTGCAAATCCTTGCAGCAAGCATTGAACTTGGTAGATTCTCTGATCCTGTTTTGAAGTGATGATGCACTAAGCCCTGGGCTCCTCTCTCAGATCTCTGCATGGATGGTTCTTTTAAATCTCAATTGCCAGCATAAGTGAAACAAAAACTTGCCAAATCTATATGGAAAAAAATCTCTGTGTACAGTGCCTTTCTTCTTTCTTGTGGATTTCTCACAATTATACTAATTTTACAGTAGATCATAATAGCAAATATGTATATTTCAAAAGATTTATATTTATTTATGTGTCCATAAATGTGTGTGTGTCACTGTGTATTTGTGCATGTGTGTTTGTGAGTGTGTCATTGTGTGTATACACCACATGTGCCACATGTGAAGAGATAGTAATAAACACCAGAAAAAGGAGTCAGATACCTGGAGCTGCAGTGACTGACAGTTATCAGCTCCCTGACATAAGTTTTGAAACTGCAGTTAGGTTCTCTCTAAGAATATCAAGTGCTCTTAAAATGAGCCACTTTTCTACAGGCTAAATGATATATTTTTGAATTATTTTCAATGATATATGAATTCATAGAGCAGATGCTTTGATGCAAATAACTTCCAGCTTATCCTATATGACAAGATGATTGTTCATGTTAAGAGTTCTTGAATATTTTCCCCTAAAATCTATAGTTTTCAAAAGCCAAGATTGTTTTCACAGACATATGAATTGTGTTTTTCCTTTTTTATAAAGCATGCATGATTTCTGCTTCTTAATATGAAAATATACTTGAATAATCTCTTGGTTACTGAAAGAACCTATATATATGGTAGATCAGTTAAATGTTATGTAAAATTATAAAATTAATTGTAATGGAGAAAATACATAAAGTAAATTTCTAACCAAGACGGGTAGAACAGAACTCAAATCCCACCTATTTAGAACTTGGGTCAGGGAGATGGCAATTGTTAGTGCAGCCTGGGCTACATAGAGTGGAAGGAAGTCAGTACAATTAAGTGAGGCCCTGCCTCAAAGTAAAAAGGAAGATGTTTTCAAAATTGTGAGGCAAGTTAGTATGAAAGATGACTTAGATATAGAACTTTAAACTCATGGAGATGGTTAGATTGTAGAATGTTAAAGTCAGGTGCCAAATACATATAGACTGGACATTGGGAATGTATGCTAAGCCATATAACTCTCATAATTGTGGCCTATTTGTTTCTGTTGTTTTGTATTGTATTTATTGTTATAAGAGAAAGAACCATTTGATGGAATGAAAGGGGGAGCTGTTGGGGCAAAAAGATATACCTTAAACTAAAAAAAAAAAAAAAAAGGGTAGAGGATGGGGTTGTTGAGGGGGAAGAGGGTGGAAGGGTGGGACAGGACGGGGCAGTAGGGAGGGGATTGCCATTGAGATGTAACTTGAAGAAATAAAAAAATAAATTATAAAAAAACAAGCAGGTAAACAACAACAACAGCAATCATACAGCCTGAGGACATAAAATAGTGTTAGAGAATCTGTCTAGCATATGTAAATACTAGTGTAACACAGAATAAGAGAAAAATAAAGTTTTCAAACTTTGAATGTGAATATTTGCCTTGAAACACAAGGTAAATATTATAATATATTTGGTGCTGTTCCTGCATGCTGGCACCATCAAGCCATCCATCCCTTCACCAGCTTTAAAAATGCCACAGCTGATCTGCTGTCTGTGCTAAGCATGCATCCACCCTGTGCAGTCAGCTTCCACAAGAAATGCAACCTCACTAACAACCTGATCCCCAAGAAGGTCAAACAAATCCAAGTCCGTACCTGTCCCATGAGCCTCAGGACACAGTAAATGGAACTACTGGAGAAGTAGAAAGAAAACAACAAGAAGACAACAGATACAAAAACAAAATAGTAAGTCAAGTAACAAAGCCTATGTTCCAGTTTCTTTTAGTCTGTTGGTTGTAGGATAGTTATCCTGTAATATATGGCTGAAATGCAGTTATAAGTGAATAGATGCCATGTGCATCTTTCTGGGTCTGGGTTAGCTCACTCAGGATGAGATTTTCTAGTTCCATACATTTGGCAGCAAATTGCATGATTTCGTTGTTTCTGATGGCCGAGGAGTATTCCATTATATAAATGTACCACAGTCTTTTTTATCCATTCATCAGTTGAGGGACATCTGGGTTGTTTCCAATTTCTACCCTAGTGGAGCTTCCATGAAGGCTCCCAGTGGAAGAAGAAACTCTTGGGCCTGAGAGCAGTCCTAACCCTCATATGGCTTCTGAACTGAAGGGGGCTG
This sequence comes from Lophiomys imhausi, assembly GCA_907164525.1. NCBI lineage: Eukaryota > Metazoa > Chordata > Mammalia > Rodentia > Muridae > Lophiomys > Lophiomys imhausi. Next base: position 1,761,899 of record CAJQZJ010032455.1, read on the forward strand.
ATATGTAGGGTACCCCACACTGGAGGAGTACGATAGGTGGGAGAAGGAGCAGGGGGGGAAGGTGAGATGGTGGGCCTGGGAGTGGTGGAGGGAGGAGACTGTGATGGAGATGTAAAGTGAAGTAGTAAATAAACAGTAAAAAATATTAAATCAAAAGATAAATTGTTTATCTATATAAATAGCCTATTGTATATTGTGATTTGTATATTTTTATCAAATGTAGACACATTCAACAAAATTGAGTGTTTTATCATATAATAGTAGAAGTAAAAATCTTCCATACAAAACCCATGACACACAGATATTAAATTCTTAAACATATGGAGAACCTCAGATGGTTTGCCAAGGTTTTTAAGAATATGCTCTCAAAATGTTTGCAAAAAACTAATTTACCTCCTTTTTTAATAGCCTATAACCCTGGAAAAAATGCCTTCTTCCAAATAGGAAAAGTTATTAAGTTGTTAAATTGAAAATTATTATAGAAACAGAGCTCCAGTGGTTTGAAAGCAGAGAACCAGTCTAGAAACCTACACAGTAATGAAGAACAGATACTGTCCATGAGCCTCTTGTTTGTATTCTCTGTTTTAAACACAAACATTTGATTAACAGGGAAATGATTCACTGTTCACTGTAGGTGAAAGACAGAATAGTATGAAAATAATATAAAAGACATCTAAGCTGTATAACGGAGACCTGTGTATGTATCCGGGCAGCATCAGCATCCTCAGACCCAACACCTGCAGACAGATAAAGGCAATGCCAAGAGCAAGCATGTCCTCAGAGGTTACATCACTGCTGTCAGCATCAGATTTGGCAACTTTCCTGGGTAGGATACTTCTGAGTAGAGATGGTCCTCATATTGTCCCCGTAACTTTGATGGCACCTGTGGATGACTCACACATACTTCTAACGGTTGATACAGATTAATTTATTGAGTCCTTGACTTTAGTCTTCTTGTGCAAAGTCATGCAGATTATGTGTCCTGAGCCATGATTTAAATTCCAAATGTTTGTTCCTAAGCCATAAACAGTGCTAAGAAACAGATTTTGGTTGCAAGCTTGGGGATTAGAATAGATAAGGGATGCAGAAAAGAGAGAAGACCATACTAGATAAATAGTGTGTGTGACTTTTAATTGGGTTAAAAGTCTGTGAGAAATATGTTACAGGGTAGTATATGAGGTGTGCTTTTTTTTTAATCAAAATATGTTGTTTTTTAATCACACTTGTCATATACCCATGCCAAAAAAATAAATGGACTTGGGGTCTTGATATAAATTTATTTTCTAACACTGTTTTTGTAAAAAATTCTAAGGTAAAGCATATTTTCTAGAAATCGATCAGTATTTATTCATGGTCATAAACTTGCATCTGTGACCAGGTCTTGATTATGTTTTGTAATATAATACGAAAATTTCATCTGATTGTAATTACATGGAAATTCTGTAATGACTGTAAAGAATCTTTGATGTTTTGTCAATGAAGTACCTAGTGATTTCTATTGTAAATTCTCACACATGTACCATAAATAAATTTAGTATCTTCATTTCTGAATAGTTATTTAAAGTTCAATCCAAAAAGAATGTTAAAAAAATTATGCCAAATCCTTTTTTTTTCATTTTTTTCTTTTATTGGAAATGGATTCTTTTCTCATGAAATATAGCCTAACTCTCCTTTCTTCTCTCTCTATTCCTCTCACTTCTTCCACAAATCCCTTTTCCTCTGCAACCACTGCCTTTTGGTCTCTCATTTGGAAAGAACTGGAGTATAAGAGATAACAACAAAGCGTGTCAAAATAAAATAGAATAGAATAAAACAGAATCTATCATATCAAAATTGGACATGGTAACCAAATAGAAGGAACGGAGCCCCAGGAGCATGCAAAAAAGTCAAAGAAACACTCGTTCTCACAGTTAGGAGTCCCATCGTAATACAAAGCTAATAGCTATAAGGTATGCACTGAATACAACAAATAGTCTACATACAAGATTTAAAGGATTGGTAGTCAAACTGAACCAAATAGATTTGAGTTCCCTTTTCTAATATATTCATGCCATACTCTTTTGGATTATCTGAAACTTGCAGTGATTTCTGAAAATTATTTCCTCTTTCCAAAGTCAAGAACTATACAGCCTAATGTAACTATTTTTTTTTTTAGGGAAGCATGGAAAGTTTCAGTGTTCAATGTCTATTTATATCCAAATATCAAAAAAGACTTTTGTTTACTCTTAAACTAATTATTGACCAGAAGATAGATATAATATAACTGACAACAGAAAAAAAAGATCCATTTCCTGTGATTTTTAACCCTTATGGTTGCAAATTATTTGGGAAAATTGCACAATTTGTTAACTGGTAAATAAAGACCAATATATGGCCTAGCATTTTCAACATATTTTAGTATACTCTCCTTCTTTGTTGACTTCTTTTCAGTAGCAAGCATTTTAATATCTTTCTATTCAGTACAAATCAAATTAATTTCTATGGTGGGAGCTTTGCAATTATGAACATCTATGTAATATCAGCCTTAAGAGCATTGCCACTTCTTCTAATTTTCTGATAATTTTTTGATGTAATAACAAAATTAATTATCTAATAAACATATTTGTCTCATGTTCTACTATTACATAGGTCAAGGACTATATAGCTTAACCAAGCATAATACATTTTGAGATAAGTCAAAGCTACTAATCTAATCTCTTTCCCTCACCGTATAATGCAACTAATTACATTACAGGAACTCCAGTGTCATAAAGCCATGTTATTGTAACCATTTTGAAAGGCTATATCTCCTAATACTGGTAAGATATGACTTGAAGGGATCACCTTCCCATTCTAAGGACTTTGACATACATTAGTAAAACATACCTCATGGTCTTGAAAGTGCATTAAAACAAAACAAATGTGAAAAAAGGATTATAAATTAAGTGACTACTTTTTGAATGTAATAATAACTATTTTTTTATAATTTATTTTTTATTTCTTCAAGTTACATCTCAATCACAATCCCCTCCCTACTCCCCCCTCCAGTCCCACCCTTCCACCCTCCTCCCCCTCAGCCCCACCATCCTCTTCCCTTCTTTTTTTTTTTTTTAGTTTAAGGTATTTATTTTTCCCCCCAACAGCTCTCCCTTTCAGTCCAAATAATGGTTCTTTTTCTTATAACTATAAATACAATACAAAACAACAGAAATAAATAGGCCACGATTATAAGAGTTATATGGCTTAGCATACATTCCCAATGTCCAGTCCATATGTATTTGGCACCTGACTTTAACATTCTACTAGATATCTAACCATCTCCATGAGTTTAAAGTTCTATATCTAACTCAGCTTTCACACTAACTTGCCTCATAATTTTAAAAATATCTTCTTAGATCCAGAACACCCTCTTGATTCCTAAACAACTCAAAATTTAACTATGAGACTCTAGGTATCTATTCTTCAACCACCTCAGAGACCTGAGAGGGATAAATATATCTGATTATATAGGAAGTGCAGGGCCTGCAGCTTCCAAAACTAAAAAATGACATACCAGTGGCTGCCTGGACAGTTCCCATTTTCTCTCCATACATTACAGCATCAATCTTCAGCCATTTGGCCCCATTTCTCTGACAGACATTGGTTGTAGAGCAGGAATTATGAAGGACTTACCTACCCTGTCTTGGCAGAGCTAGGCTGTCGACTTACCTGCTTCCAAGTTTTGTCCTTTTTGGACAGAAGTCTGTCTACAGTTGAAGCAAGTGGTTTTTCTTGCCAAGAGAATGGCTTACCACCAATTTAATCATCTCCCACTGGAGATTCTTCGATGCTCATCTTCTACTTGGAGTAATATTATTATTTTATGTGTATGAGTGTTTGGCTTGCATGTATGTACATGAACCAATGTGTAAAATGTCAGTTCAAATAAAAAATTGGATCAAATCCCCTAGAATGGTTATACAGTCATTTGTCAGCCACCATGCTGATACTGGGAATTGAACCTGGATTCTCTGAAAATGCAAAAAATACTCTTAATCATTGAACAATAGGTCTAGACCTAGAATTTCCTTTTTAAATACAGTATAAACCTTTTATATGTAAGCTGAGTGCACACAGAAGAAAAGTGAGTAAATTTGCTTACACCTCAACAATAGTAATGCAAATGCTACCTATGAAACTTTCAGCTACTTCATACATCTAGAGATGGATTTTGGCAGTCAATATTACTAGACATGAAAAGTAGAAAAGTAGAATAATCTTTTAAAGTTTACATTACTTGTATTTATGAATTTTTATTGACCAGTTATCTTTGTTTATTCAAAAGCCTTATCCTGCAATATGATATAATTTGAATGTTGTTGTTCAGAAAGTAAATTTTTAGCTGAGCTAAAGTGGATGAACATGAACTGGTGTGTGTGTGTGTGTGTGTGTGTGTGTGTGTGTGTGTGTGTGTGTGTGTTCACTATAGAGAAGCAAAAGAATGTTACAAGGTTATCTGTAAATGAGGAAGATTGTATATTTATCATAAATTTATTCAAACACACTTTGATATACTTTCCACTATCTATAACTGAAAGAAAGCATTTATGTGTAAGCCGTATCTTCTCAGAAAAGGCAGGAGTCTCAGAAGAAGAAACAGAATTGTGTTCATTAAGACTTGTTTTGATCATCTAAGAGTACCTCTGGCCAAATCCCAACTTTGACAGACTTTATTTTCAGAATCCTCTTCATTCAGTCTTACAAAACAAAATGGCAGCTTACCCACTGGGAAAAGATCTTCACCAATCTCACATTTGACAGAGAGCTAATATCCAAAATGTATAAAGAACTCAAGAAATTAAACACCAAGAAACCACATAATCCAGTCAAAAATGGGTTTCAGAGCTAACCGAGAATTCACAAACAGGGAATTACTAGTGGAAGAGAGACACTTGTTGAAATGCTCACTATCCTTAGTCATCAGTGAAATGTAACTCAAAATGACTCTGAGATTCGATCTCACACCTATACAAATGGTTTAGGTCAAATATTTAAGTGACAGCATATCCTGGCCAGGATGTGGAGAAAGGGGAACACTCTGTCACTGCTGATGAGCGTGAACACCTATGCAACCACTTTGGAAATCAATCAGGTGATATCTCTGAAAACTGGGCATAGTTCTACCTCAAGTCCACCCATAACATTCCTGGACATATAACCAAAAGATTCTTCACCAAACAACCAGGAAATTGGATCAACATGTTCATATCAGCTTTATTCATAATGTCTAGAAACTAGAAATAACTCAGATGCCCTTCAACCAAAGAATGGATAAAAAAAATAATTGTTACTCAGAAACCTAAAAAAGAAAGAGAACTTTAGAACAATCTCCCTCATGAACATAGATGCAAAAATACTTAATAAAATACCAGCAAACCAAATTCAAGAACATATCAAAACTGTCATACACCATGATCAAGGAGGCTTCATCCCAGGAATGCAAGGATGGTTCAACATACGAAAGTCTATCAATGTAATTCACCATATAAACAAGATGAAAGGAAAAAAACACATAATAATCTCTCTAGATGCAGAAAAAGCATTTGACAAAATCCAACACCCTTTCATGCTAAAAGTTCTGGAGAGAATGGACATACAAGGACATACATAGAAATAATAAAGGCAAATATACAGAAAGCCAGTGGCAAACATCAAATTAAATGGAGAGAAACTTGAAGCATTTCCTCTAAAATCAGGGACAAGACAAGGATGACCACTTTCACAATATCTCTTCAATATAGTACTTGAAGTTCTTGCTAGAGATATAAGACAACTAAAAGAGATCAACGGGATACAAATTGGAAACGAAGAAGTCAAATTATCCCTCTTTGCAGATGATATGATACTTTACATAAGCAACCCCAAAAATTCCACCAGAGAATTCTTACAGCTGATAAACACCTTCAGCAAAGTGGCTGGATACAAAATTAATTCAAAAAAATCAGAAGCCCTTCTTTATACAACAAACAAATGGGCTGAGAAAAAAATAAGGGAAACAACCAACTTCACAATAGCCACAAACAATATAAAATATCTGCGGGTAACTTAACCAAGCTAGTAAAGGACCTGTATAACAAGAACTTCAAACCCTTGAAGAAAGAAATTGAAGAGGCCTTTAGAAGATGGAAAGATCTCCCATGCTCATGGATAGGTAGGATCAACATAATAAAAATGACAATCCTACCAAAAGCAATATATAGATTCAATGCAATTCCTATCAAAATACCAACACAATTCTTTATAGACCTAGAAAAAGCTATTCTCAATTTCATATGGTACAACAAAAACCCAGTTTACCTATATCAATCCTGTACAATAAAAAAACATCTGGAGGTATCATCATCCCAGATTTCAAGCTGGTATAGAAACAGACTAGTAGATCAATGGAAAAGACCTGCACAATGGAAAAAGAACAGCATATATATCTTCAACAAATGGTACTGGTCCAACTGGATGTCCACTTGTAAAAGAATGAACTGAGACCCATACTTATCACATTGTACAAAACTGAAGTCCAAGTGGATCAAAGAGCATAAGGCCAGTCACACTAAATCTACTAGAAGAAAAATTGGGAAAAACCCTCGAACTCATAGGCACAGGTGACAACTTCCTGAACAGAACACCAACAGCACAGGACCTGAGACCAACAATCATTAAATGGAACCTCATGAAACTGAAAAGCTTCTGTAAGGCAAAAGACAATGTCATTAGAACAAAACGGCAGCCTACAGACTGGGAGAAAATCTTCACCGACCCCACATCTGACAGAGGGCTAATATCCAAATCTACAAAGAACTCAAGAAATTAAATGCCAAGAAACCAAATAATCCAATCAAAAAATGGGGGATGGAACTAAATAGAGAATTCACAAAGGAGGAATCCTTAATGGCCAAGAGACACTTGAAGAAATGCTCAACATCCTTAATCATCAGAGAAATGCAACTCAAGACAACTTTAAGATTCCATCTCACACCTGTCAGAATGGCTAAGATCAAAATCTCAAATGACAGCACATGCTGGCGAGGGTGTGGAGAAAGGGGAACCTTCCTCCATTGTTGGTAGGAGTGCAGGCTTGAGCAAACACTATGGAGGTCATTATGGCGATATCTTAGAAAACTAGGAATAGCTTTGCCTCAGGACCCAGCCATACCACTTCTGGGTATACACCCAAATGACTCCTCATGGAATCATAAGGAAGTTTCCTAATCTATGTTCATAGCAGCTTTATTTGTAATAGCTAGAAACTGGAAATAACCCAGATGTAGCACAACTGAAAAATGGTTGAAAAACTGTGGTACATCTACACAATGGAATATGACTCAGCTATCAGAAACAATGAAATTATGCAATTTACAGCCAAATGGATGGAACTATAGAAGCTCACCCTGAGTGAGCTAACCTAGACTCAGAAGTATCACATGGCATCTATTCACTTATAGTAGGATTTTAGCAATGTAGTGCAGAATATCTATATTACCACCAACGCACCAAAGGGAACATAGACATAGACTTTTTTTTTGTTTGTTTGTTTAGTTTTCTCTCCCTGGCAATGAGACAGTTTTCACTGGTGGTACTGCCTTGTAGGCCTCCAGTGTATGAAAAGGCTCTTGGCCCTCATATGACTTCTGAACTGGGGCGAGGGTCTGTTATGTAGGGTTACTCCACTCCAGACTTCTGGGATGGAAGGGTTAGGGGGTAGAGGGTGGGAGGATGGGAGGCAGGGCTGGGAAGATGGGAAAAAGGACAATATGTTAGATATGTAACCTGAAGCGACAAATAAATAAATTTATTTTTTAAAAAATGTTGCCTAATTGTTCTTACTGTTTTGTATTATATTTATTGTTACAAGAAAAATAGCCTTTTATTGGACTAAAAGGGGGAGCTCTATGGGTAAAAGATATACCTTTAATTAAAAAAAAAACAGATAGGAGGGAGAAGGAAAAGAGGGTAGAAGGTTCCATCCATTTGGCCGTAAATTGCATAATTTTATTGTTTCTGATAGCTGAATAATATTCCATTGTGTAGATGTACCACAGTTTTGTAACCCATTCTTTGGTTGAGGGACATCTGGGTTGTTTCCAGTTTCTAGCTATTACAAATAAGGCTGCTATGAACATAGATTAGGAAACTTCCTTATGATTCCATGAGGAGTCATTTGGGTGTATACCCAGAAGTGGTATGGCTGGGTCCAGAGGCAAAGCTATTCCAAGTTTTCTGAGATATCACCATACTGACCTCCATAGCTGTTGCACAAGCCTGCACTCCCACCAGCAATGGAGTAGGGTTTCCCTTTCTCCACACTCTCGCAAGCATGTGTTGTCATTTGAGATTTTGATCTTAGTCATTCTGACAGGTGTGAGATGGAATCTCAGAGTCATCTTGAGTTGCATTTCTCTGATGATTAAGGATGTTGAGCATTTCTTCAAGTGTCTCTCGGCCATTAAGGATTCCTCCTTTGTAGATTCTCTATTTAGTTCAATCCCCCATTTTTTGATTGGATTATTTGGTTTCTTGGCATTTAATTTCTTGAGTTCTTTGTAGATTTGGATATTAGCCCTCTGTCAGATGTGGGGTTGGTGAAGATTTTCTCCCAGTCTGTAGGCTGCCATTTTGTCCGAATGACATTGTCTTTTGCCTTACAGAAGCTTTTCAGTTTCATGATGTTCCATTTATTGATTATTGTTCTCAGGTTCTGAGCTGTTTGTGTTCTCTTCAGAAAGTTGTCACCTGTGTCTATGAGTTCGAGGGTTTTTCCCACTTTGTCTTCTAGAAGATTTAGTGCGACCAGCCTTATGTTACTGAGCTAACCCTGACTCAGAAGGATGCATATGGCATCCATTCACTTATAGTAGGATTTTAGCTATATAGGAGAGGATATCGATACTAAAACCAAAACACCAAAGGGAACATGGACATAGACTTTCTATTTTTTAATTTTTTATTTTAATTTTTATTTTTTATTCTTTTTTTATCTGTTTGTCTGCTTATTTGTTTTTTTTTTTTTTTTTTTGCTTTTTAGTTCTCTCTCCCTGGCAATGAGACACTTTTCACTGGTGGCACTGCCTTGTAGACCCCCATTGTATGAGGAGGTTCTTGGCCCTCATATGACCTGTGAACTGGGATGAGGGACTGTTATATCGGGTCACTCCACTCCAGAGAATTGGGATGTAAGTGTCAGGGGGTAATGAAAAAAAAATGAAACGTGAAGTTTTGGCCTTTTGCTCCTAATTGTCATAAACTGTTTAGAAATAATTAAGAAATGGAAACTAATGGTTATGCAAGCTTGTCATTTTGTTAGGTGCTATGACAGTCTACTATAGTTATTTTCTAAGCTAATCAGAAATCAAGTTGCTAAGAGACAAGCAACATTTGATTATCATAATATAAGAGATAGATAGGGCCTCTTCAAAAACATCAGGAGATCTGCAGAATATGGCATTCAAAGGTGTTTTCTTAACTTTAGATTTTTTTGATATCAAGACATGTCAACTCCTGACAGCACCCCCTATTCTACTCCAAGTAGAAGATGAGCATCGAAGAATATCTAGTGGGAGATGATTGAATTAGTGGCAAGCCTATCTCTTGGCAGGAAAAACCCCTTGCTCCAACTGTAGACAGAATGCTGTACAAAAAGGACAAAACTTGGAAGCAGGTAAGTCGACAGCCTAGCTCTGCCAAGACAGGGTAGGCAAGTCCTTCATAATTCCTGCTCTACAATCAATGTCTGTCAGAGAAATGTGGCCAAATGACTGAAGATCGATGCTGTAATGTATGGAGAGAAAATGGGAACTGTCCAATCAGCCACTGGTATGTCATTTCTTAGTTTTGGAAGATGCAGGCCCTGTACTTCCTATAAAATCAGATATATTTATCCCTCTCAGGTCTCTGAGGTGGTTGAAGAGTAGATAGCTAGAGTCTCATAATTAAATTTTGAGTTGTTTAGGAATCAAGAGGGTGTTCTGGCTCTAAGAAGATGTTTTTAAAATTGTGATGCAAGTTAGTATGAAAATTAAGTTAGATATTACTTTAAACTCATGGAGATGGTTAGATAGTAGAACATTAAAGTCAGATGCCAAATACATATGGACTGGACATTGGGAATGTATGTTAAGCCATATAACTCTCGTAATTGTGGTCTAATTACCTCTGTTGTTTTGTTTGTATTTATTATTATAAGAGAAAGAGCCATCTGTTGGACTGAAAGGGGGAGTTGTTGGGGGCAAAAGATATACTTTAAACTTAAAAAAAAAGGAAGGGGATGGGTTGGTTTTGGCGGAAGAGGTTTGGAGGATTGGACTGGAGCAGGGAGTAGGGACAGGATTGCGATTGAGATGTAACTTGAAAAAATAAAAAGTAAAGAAGAAAAAAGAAAGGTGGGGGGTGGGACCAGGAGGGGGAGGAGAGAGGTAACTGTGGTTGAAATGTAACTTGAAGAAACAAATAAATGTTGAAAAAGAAAGAAAGAAATTTTAAAAAAATACATATAAAAAACTGTACATTTACATAATAGAATATTGTTCAGCTATCAGAAACAAAGAAATCATCCAATTTGAAACCAAATGGATGGAAGTAGAAAATCTCATTCTGCATGAGCTAGCCCAGAGTCTAAAAGATACAAATGGCATATAGTCACTTATAAGTGGATGTTAGCCATATAGTACAGGATACCTGTCCTACAACCCACAGACCAAAAGGAACAGGAACTTACTATAATTACCCTATGAGAAAATCCACTGAGGAAGAGATCAAGCAGATGCTGAGACACACAGTCAAACATTAGTTTGAGCTCTTTGAGTCCTATATAAGAGAAAGAGGAGGAATATATTCAAATTTCATCCAATATCCAAAGATCACAATCATTCTCTATCTTTTTAATGAGATTGAAATACTGAATATAATTTAGGAGAATTTAAGGTATCTGCAGAGTTTTGTAGACACAAACTGGAAGCATGCTCACCTGTATATCTTTTCTTTTTTACTGTGCTTTTAACATCACAGAGCAAAGTAAAACAGGGATACAACTGGGGAAATCACATCAACATCGATTTCTTTACTTGCTCTGGCAGTATTTATTTGCTTCATTGTTTGTTCATTTGTTTTCACTATTGTAGAGATTTCCTAGATAAATATACTCACTTCCTCTTTGGAGACTTCTAAAATATTTATTAAGTATGTATAAATACAATTCTTCTGTGGAGTGGTTTTGTACAGTGCTCAAAATACATGTAAACATTTCTCATTTGGTTGATAATGCTCCCTGATTATTTTAAAATAGATGTTTTAGAAATATGTTATATATACCTTGATTGCATAAAGCTTAAAAATAATTTTCAAGACAAAATCAATTTTTGTTACAATTGAAATAACTTAAATGATTATTTGAGGCATGATTATGCCTTCCCAATAAATATTTAAGGAAGTATTAATAATCTATAACGAATTGTATTTGATAGATACCTTTCTCAATTTTGAATTTACAGTATTTTATTGTATTTTTACTTATGTCTCCTGCAATTATTTCCATTAGTTTTCCAAAATTGTAATTAATCTGTGCTGGTCAGTTTTTCCATTGGAGAGAGAATCTTTTTAAGTCTAGAGTTTTGTCTTAGTATTTGTCACATCAGATATGCTTCATAAGAAACTACTCAATGAACACATACAGGACACAAGAAAAGAATTAACAGCCAGGTGATGTTAGCGTATGCCTCTAATCCCATCGCCCACAAGGCAGAAGCAATAGAATTCTGTGAGTTTGAGGTTACTCTAGTTGACAGAGTGAGTTCCAGAACAGCCAGGGGTGTTACACAGATAAATTTTGTCTCACAAAACCAAAAAAAGGAAGGAAAGTAAGAAAGGGTGAACAACATCAGTAGGAACTAATTGAAACTATATGTATATATGTATGTATCTGAGCCAAAGAGCACTTCCAACTTTTCCAGAAGAAATGATTTTGGTTCCCAGAATCCTTTCAGGAATAATTGTAAGGCTCATAATCACCTGTAAATTCAGCTCTAGGAATCTGATAGCCTGATCTGGCCTCCATAGGCATACACACACACACACACACACACACACACACACACACACACACACACA
>CAJQZJ010032455.1:1799759-1812133 GCA_907164525.1 Lophiomys imhausi
AGATCTCAGCATTGAATTCAATGTATCAGAAACAATATTAGACCTTCTCTCAACATATTTTGAGTTGAGTTTCAATATAATTATGTTGCCTTGTGCAACAGCAATGAATTACACCAGGAAACTCCCCCATACCCCAAAATTGTACTAAAATTTTTCTGTGTTTAAATATTCTTGTATATTTGGACTGGCATATTATTCCAGAAATTTTGATCCAGCACCAGCTTAATCATGCTGAACTGAGCTTTCCTTCCTACCTCAGGGTGATCATTTCCTTGCTGGCCATGAATCTTGCAGGGATGGCCACAGGGTTTGAGTTCTTTTCATGCTAGCGCTTTCACATCCTTGGGGCCCTTGAGCAGAAGAAGTGGACACCTCTCCCCCATCTCTAACCCAGAAACTGGCTTCAACTGATAATGCCTTGTAAGTGGTTCATTAGTTTTCTCCATGAGAGTCTCAGGAAATTCTACTCTTACTGGTAGACCCAGTTCGCATCATTAAATGGTCAACAGAAAATCAATGCAATAGCATCTTTGGTGGTTCTTTGCCTTATAATGCTAAGTTAAGACAATTTTTTCTTTTTTTTCAATTATACTAGTCCTTTTTGTATATCTTATGGCTTCTGGTTTGGGTATTTTACAGGACCTGTGTGTGGGAACATGTGTCTTTGTGTCTATATGCAATGACTGTTGTTTTTCTTTAGTTCTTTTTCTTGTTCTGTTGTTCCACTATATTCTGATTTCTTCTTTATTTATCTTGTTTCATTATTATTACTAAGATATAAGATATTTTATAATACATAACAGAAGGGTGTGGAACTGGATGGGAGGGAAGGTGAAGAGTAATTGTAAGTAAGGAGAATGAAAAATTATTCATAATATATTGTATAAAAAAGTAATTTTTGAGAAAAGAAGGAAAAAAGAGGAAGTACTTAGTGAATTGCCAGCAAAAAGTTTTAAAATTAATTGAGACTTCAATATGGAAATTATTATTTATTATTTAGTATAACTCACCCATTGCATAATAATAAACCACTTTATGTCCTACAACAGACATATTGGAATATGTATGTTTATTATTATTCTAGTTATGATATCAAGAAAAGAAAACCATTCTTGATGTCCATTTATAGCCTGGAAATGAAAACTCTACACATATGCACAGTGAATATTATACAAGTATAAAGATAAAGGAAATACTGAAAATTTCAGAACAATTGAGAAATCTGAAACATTAGAAAGTGAGGTAATAGCAACTAAGAAAGAAAAAGAAACAAACCAATCAAAAGTGTATATGTGTGTGTGTATGTAGGTGTACATGTACACATATACATGTATTTATATATGTGTAATATGCATATGCATACATGTATGTGTATATGTATGGCCAAGTGAAGATAGCTTTAGATAATGAAGAAAGACAAAGTGAAGGAAAATAGACTAATTAGAGGATATTCAGCAGTTGTTTTACAATTTTCATAGTAGATATCCAATTTTTATGTATATATTAAAGATATAAGAACCATGATTGCATTCTAAATAAAATCAATATCATATTTTGTTGAGGAGATTATTGTAAAATTGGGCTTCTTTTAACTTCAATGACTATCAGTGAAGTAGGAAATGGACGTGAAAAGTCACTGAATACATTTATGGCAATGGCTCAGTTAGTGTAATCTTTGTTTTTCTTTTTCTAAATGATTTTGTGAGAGTTTCTTAAGCTTGTAATTTTCTCTTAGTTTTTTCTTCTAGTTAAAACTTTACCAATTCATTCTATTATAATGTTATTTAACATATAATTTGCACTGCCATGTATAAAGAAAATTCAGTGAAAATCATCTAGTACATGAACAAATTAACAAAACTGTAGCAGAATTTAAATCCAGCAACATGACTGGATTTACATCCAAAGACTGAAGTCTGTATGATCCAGATGAAAATATGGACACACCTTTAGTGCAAACTTTAACCCCTCTGGGTGGAATATAGATAGGATACACCTTTAATCCTGAACATTGATGTTTAATCGAATAGCAAACAAAGAGTTGAATCTGAAAAATATTTGATAGAATGAGTCAGTTATAGAATACACCCAACTCACACTAGAACAGACATGAAAGAGAAGCTACTTAAGAGCAGTGCAGAGAGAGTAGTGGGAGTTCATGGAGATAGTACTGCAGAGTTCTGTAGTTCAGTTCAGTTGAGTACAGGTGAGTGTTGAGGCCTGCTCCTTTAGCACAACAGCATCCATTTTGTATTCAGTCTCCATATTGATCAAAAGGTGTAATTAAGTTCAAATTCTCAGGCTTTGCCTCCCAGATGTAATTATTCAAACTGACACTGAGAAATTATTCTGAAAGGTCAGATAGACCTACTATTCCAAATGTCTTACTATGACTATACAATACTCATACTCTTTTATTGCAGTACTATGAAAACCACTAGCCACAATCCCACTTACCTCACATAGGATCAATCAGTTTAAAGGTTATCTGGTAATGCTTTGTCTAGTTAGCCAAACACACTTGGAATGTAATATTGCCTTAACCTTGCCTTGTACACTTAGTTATTCTATAAAAAGCATGTCCTAAGAGCAAACTAATGCCACAATTAGGCTCCAGAGACCTCTCCGTGGCCCAGGTCATACTTGTCATGATCAGTCTTGCGGTGTCCATTCAATAAAACATCCATATCTGACTGAAATAGGCATCTCAGTGGTTTGTGTGGCTATTCCTGAAACCTAACATGAGTTTGTGCCATTCAGTTCATGGAGTTCAAAGACAGTTTTTCAAAGCAGAAAAATCAGTGAGAAGCAGAATGAAGAGCATTTGAATCAGTCAGCCTGAGAGAAATTTTGAGACAGCACAGCTGAGTAGAAATAGCCAGCCAGAGTTCAAAAAGAAAAAGAAAGTGTGAGCCTATTTAGCAGTGAGTCTTGGAAGCTGAAAACGTTCTAAACCTAGGTTAGCAAATGGAGGCTGGAAGCTGAAGCCTTCAAGGTCAGGCTTGTAGAAGATTAGAATGTAAAGAGGCTAGAAGCTTCTAGGCCTAAGCCTAGGGATAGTTAGATAGAAAGGCTCTGGGATCAGCCCAAGCCTTGTATTTCTAAAGCGTGGGTATGGCTCTCATCTCATCCCTCCCTCTGGGAAAATAAAAACATTTATACAATACTGTTAGCATATCTGTTTTATTGAAGGCAAAAAATTTAAGACAAACTCAAGAATGGTATCTGTGGTTAGATTTTCAAAGATTAAGACTGGAAATTTGACACAGAATTTCAGTATGTCCCTTCTTCCCTAATAGCTGTCAAAGCTGCAATACTACCTTGTTATGTGGAGATTAAAAGCTAGATTCTAATTAATATATGATAATGAATATATGCCATCTATCTAAGTAAGAAAACATTCAAGTGATTTGCCTACAACATTGAAGGACTTAAAAAGCAGGATGAGTACTTTGAAGAATTTGGCAAGATAGTCTTTAAGATGGAAATAGAATAAATCTTTGTATGAATAACGACATCATTAATGGCCTCTAGAAAATATTCCTGGTAACATGCCTAGATTGTTTGGGGTTTAGACCAGAAACACATAACTGGAGAAGTGGCCAATGCAAGGGAACCTCTAAAAGATGGACCAAAGAACTATCCCTCTAAGTCACCAAGATCAACTGACCAAAGCTTCTGACCATATGCCCTTTTGAAGTTCAAAAATAGTTAAATTAATTCCAAAAGGTTTTAATCATTGAAGAAGGTGTTTGTTTTCTTACACACAGTGGTGAAACAAATCAAATCAAGGCGTCACTTGAGAAGAATAAGAAGTACTTGGCAAACCCTCAGGAAGTTCTCTCCGTGGAGGCTGGAAGGAGAGGGAAGATCCAACCTTGTTGCTGTTCCTCAAGACCTTCCAAGGGTAGCAAGTCATGAAGGCACAGGACACTCATGTGGATAATCCAAACTCTGTAGAGATCTAGGCTAATATAACTTTATGTTTTATATTTTATGAGAGAAATATTTATACCAAAAAAGAATACTTTTTAAATTAGAGAAAATTCTTATAATGATAATATAAAATTTTTTAATGTAGCTGCACAATCTATAGGTATTTTAAGTTCTACTATGAGACAGAAACAATAAACAAGTGAAGTTACAAAATAAAAGCTATAGCCATGTAAAGTTAATTGCAAGAGAAAGAATTTCTTCAAACACTAGTGTTGCTTGCTCGTATAGTACACACAAAGTTTGCACAATAATGTACAATCGTGTGTCAGATGTGTGCATATTAATCCCCCTCCTGTAATTTCAAACCTTCCTATCTGTTTATGGTAAGGTCTTTACTAACCTTCAAATTTTCACCATTTAAGTCGTGTTTATAGTCCTGTTTTTAAAGATATATTTACATACCCAAGTGCTTTGCACTGTAGTATGATTAAGAAATTGACTATATTATACATGTGTTGCAGTGGTGTGCTATATTTTTTTGCAGTCTGGGAGCAGTAAATACAATATAACCCACATATGTAATAAGAAAAATCACATAGATTTTTGAAAATATGAATTTTGGGATATTTGCACAAAGGTAGAGCCTCTAATGAAGCATACGTCAGAATGTGTCACTGTTCTTATATGATAAGTGGCTATATGTTTGTTTTTTAATGGACCCATTTTCTCCAACCAAGGAAATAGATTTGCCTCAAGGAATTAATACATGAATTGCTTTCTCTCTTTCTTTTTCTTCTCTTCTCTTTCTTGAGCACAGGTTGGAAAACTAGCACCCAAAATTCCATTGGACATTTGTTTTATAAATAAAGTTTTATTGGAACAATCTACTCACTACAACAGTGTTGATAGGTGACTTTTCTGCTACAAAGAGAGAATAAAGAAACTATATTGCATGAATACAAAAATATGTGACCTATACCTGTTTACAGAAAGTTTATGCTACTCTATAGTTTGCAAATATACTTTTATTTTTTTGCAAACTACCTGAAATTTTGCATGCTATTTAAAATTTCTAAAATTCGAAAGTGTGGAGCAGTTAAGTTCTGGTAGGTGGAGTAAAGCCATTTTATTTCAGGGTATTTTGCACTAGTTTTACCTTGCCTGGCTATGGAAATATAATTCAGATATATCTAGAGCTGTGGTCTCAATTATTTTTAGATAATTATAATAAATGGTTGAACAAAATGGGCAGAGGAATGTCTTACTACATTTAGCGATTGCTAGTAATGTTTTCAAGTGAGTGTTTTTTTTTTTTTTGCTTGTGATTCCATTGTAAAAAGCTTTTCTAAATATTAAAAAGAGCCAGAGTTGCTACTCTCTACACTTGAAAAAATATATCCTTGAAACAAACTACTAAATTATGCAAACTGTGTGGGTTTTAAAGTGTGACCAGATAGGCTATTAGAAAATTAACTCTCAACTTGTTTTCCAGTTGAAGGCAACTTATGCCTTTTAATGGCAAACTCACCACATCCCACTATATTTTGCATAAAGAATAATGAATTCAATAATTTTGGCTTCAAAGGCTAATGTGGTCATGTAAATTCAGTGTTTGTAGCCACTCAAACTAATTGTTCCATTGAAAATATAATCAAGAAGCCATAAAGGAATTTCATAGATTTTTCAAAGTACTGGAGCAATAAATGATCCCTTGTGGTTCCTTTTTGAAATGCTATTTTCTGTGCTTCACAGATCTTACCAACTGAATGAGAAAAATTCAGGATATATTTATATATTAAAGGGATATGGACATTCCTGGCCAACACGCATTTGGTGAGAATTTAAGTTCATTCCCAGGGACACATTTCAATATATGAAGATAGAGAAGCTGATAAATGATTTTAATAGAAGCTGACCATGTAGTATGAAATCTTTCTAAGAAAAATGTGAAACTCTTGCAGGATTAAGAGTTGACTCTCCAAATATGCTTCCAAATACCATTTTAAAGATGGGTTACTTATACTTTTAGAGGATAATATTCTAAATTTGTTGCTTATACAATGGGAAAAAGTGTATTTGGCAATATAAAACAAGGGATAAAATATGAACTGTAGAGATAAGGGGTTTTAATACATTTGGTGCTTTAATGGAGCAGTTGTTGAAACCAAATGTTTGCACTCTCCATTTATTCAGCCTGCTCAGTCAGTAGCATCTTCTCTGTGGTCAAAGCACCCTGATTTTAGTGGCAACAACTAAGATAAGACATAATAGTTTGATTATATTTTTCTTCATTTACTAATTAGTAAAGAAGTTGGTTTGGTGTTTTGCATGAAATAATATAAAAGGTATGATCCATTTATTTTTTGTTACTACCATATGTTATACACAAGCAACATATTTAGTAAACTGGCTTTTATAAAGGAAAAATAACACTTTTGATAACTGGAATATTAGGATATCATCAATGACAAATGTGCTTGAATAAATGCCTGGATCCAATATACTGTGAAACATTAAATAGGATAATATGTCATTCCAATAATAAAAAATGTCATGTAGTATAGTACTCTTTACAAAAGGAGATGGTTTTAAGTGGTCCTGATCTAATCAAGCAAAATATTTAAAAGAGTATACTTTGGCCACCAGGATAGGTGAATTAATAGATAAATTTGTGGCTTATCCTCAAGACACATATTCAATCCCCAGGATTCACATGGTAAAAGGAAAACAAAAATAGCTTCTGCAAGTTCTGTTTTGACCTCCACATAGATGGTCCACACAAAAACAATACATAAATAAATGATTGCAAAAAAGCAAATATTCCTTCAAAAACATCCCAAAAGTGACCCAACAATAAAAGACTAAGCAGGTTGTATTTCTGTATTTAGGAATATATAAGTGTATATTTACAGATATACACATATAACAGAAATTAATGAAAACTGGAGCAGCGAATTTTAAAGAGTGAGCAAGGGTATGGGAGCATTTAGAGGTGGAGAGAGATAGTGACCAAGAATGTAATTCTACTATAATCTCAAAAAAAAATTGTAACTGAACTTTTAAATTATTATTTAACACTTATTTATTTATTACTAAATTCACTTATAACAAACACCAACAATTTCTTAACTACTAATCCTGTAAATTCCTACAACCCCTTTTAACCTATCCACTAAACCTATTGATAATTATTTTTCTAACCTTTTAGAATGATACAGTCTCTGGGGCAGGTCCTCAGTCGTCAGGAACACAGTCTTTGTTGTAGATTCTTTAACGCACTTAGCAGTCCTTTTTCTGGATCTCTCAGATGCAGGTTCGTCAGGGTAAGTTTGTTATTGCAGTCTCACCTTAAATAAGGCTTCATGCTTTCTTCTCTGTGGGAGACCCCAGCCGTCTGCAGGCCAACTTACTTCTTTTGAATCAGGAACTCAGCTGCTCTGCCTCAGTCCTTAAAGCCAGGCACAGTTTCCCCTAGGCCACTGATCGGACAGATCAAACCCCTCCAGGCAAAAGCTGAGCCACAGGGTCCAGTCCTTGGCCTTTTGGTGTCTTGCTCAGTCTTTCTTTGCTCACTGGCTTCTTTCTGCTTCAGGGAGAGAGCTGGCCATCAATGGCCAGCCCTTTTTTCAGCAGGACTCTTGGAGCTCTCTAGCATCAGGGGCCTCTTCTTTTTCTGGGCTCCATGCACTGTCCTTAAATAGGAGGAACTCTGTTTCAGCTTAATTTGGGCTTCACCCACTTAGCAGCTGAAAACAATGTCAGGCCAGATACTTTGTTTCTTCAAGTCCATTAAGTCTTTCCTGTTTTCCCTGACTTCAACCTTGTTTTTCAGTCTATTGAGTCTTTCCTGTTTTTCCTGACTTCAACCTTGTTTTTCAGTCTATTAAGTCTCCTGTTTGTTTCCTGTTTTTAGTCCACATGCTGATAATGCTCTTCATGCCCCGAATTAAGAGACAGTATCAGAAACCCCTATGTATTTTCTAAATCTAATTTATCTAACCCCTACAAAAAATGTTAGGAGAAATAGAGTTTTCCTGGTTAAGAGAGAAAGCTGGAGAATTCAAATCATGTGAGGAGAAATTTACAATTCTCTTCTTTATATAGATTGTAGGTATATGTGGTGCAGCACAGCCAGTAACTGTTAGGAGCTGAGAGGACCTCTTAGTTGACAGCAAAAAAAGCAAGAGCCAGACTCCTAAATCATTAGGAAGTTTATTCTGCATGTGTCATAGTTAGGTTTCAATTGCTGTGAAGAGACACCATGATCAAGGCAACTCTTATAACAGACAGCACTTAATTGAGACAGCCTTACACTTTCACTGGTTTAGCCCATTATTCTTATGTGGATGGTAGCATCCATGTAGCTATGATACTGGAGCAGTAGTTGAGAGTTCTACATCTGGATCCCCAAGCATCAAGAAGACAGATCAACTCTGGGCTTTGCATGAGCTTTGCAAATCTCAAACCCCATCACCAGTGATACATGTCTTCCAAAAAGGCCACATCTCCTAATCGTTTCAAATAGAGCCACTTCCTGCTGACTAAATATTCAAATCTATGATCTATGGGGACCATTATCATTCAAAATACCATAGCATGTATCATGTGCACATAGGTGGGTTCTTCTAAGTAGTAGATGAAGATGCACCTATTAGGGCTAGAGAGTTGACTCAATGATTAAGAACATGTGACATTCTTGTAGAATACATCCAGGTATTTCTATAATCACATCTGGTGCCTCACAAGGTCTATAATTCCTGGTCCAAGGGATCTACCTTCCTTTTCTGGCCTCCATCCATTTTGAATTAGGATGAATGAACAGGTGAACATAGCCATTTTCTGGATTTAGTGTTGCTCACCGTTTGAAAATGATACATTCTATGTCTTCTTTTGGGGAGACACACAGTTACTGTTCACCTGTTCTTTGAGATCTCAGTATGAGGGTTCCAGGACAACTCCACCAGGAAACTTCTAGATAGGTCACTTTTAGAAAAATGGAAGATTACAAGATCAAACTATAATTTTTTTTTAATTTTAATACATGACTACTTATGGTTAAAACTGTAACTTATAAACTACATTTTTCCATCTCTAATTGACAAATGGTCTTTGTTCTTCATTTGATGAAAGATACCACTTTTGAAAAGGTTTCTGGAGTTTAGAAACATAAGTTTAACGTTGAGATTGATGTGTCCATTTGAATAATAAACAAAATTCATTGAAGAGAAAGAAGAACAAGAGTGTTGGATTGTGGGTCTAATTTTGCCTGCTTGAGTATTTAAGAAGTTTCTTTGGTGAACAGAGAACTTTTATTCACCCATGGTTGGATTGCAAACTAGTCCAGACACTCTGGCAATCAGTATAGAGACGTCTCAAAAAGCTAATAATCTACTATAGAATCCAGATATATCTCTGAAAGATTCCACATCCTACTGAGGTATTTGCTCACCAATACCCATATAATTTTTTAGCCATAATAGCTAGTAAAAGGAAACTATCTAAATGTACTTCAACTGAAATGGATACATATATAATAGATAGTACTATTTACTTGTAAACAAAACAAACATAACCATGAGATCTGCTAGAATACAACATATTGAGCAAGGTAACCCTGAAAGACAAACATCTTGTGTTATCTCTTATCTGAATCTTCTAGCTCCATATCTTCTGATGTGATTAAACACATATTTTGGAGCAACTTCAAAAACCAGAAAAGTAAAAAAGGTACATCACAGGGGTGGAGTGGTTGAACAATACAGAAAAAAAGTATGTACAAGTGATCTGAAGGGGTAAGTGGAAAAAATGGATGGAAGAATACTTAGTGAGGGATGCTGTGTACTTTAGAGTGAGTAAATAAAGAACAGACACATATATACAATAAAAATGTGATCAGGTGGAGATCTCTAACCACTACAATCAGAACATCACCACATTTATTAGGTAAATAGAGGGAAGAATAAGTTAGTCTGGGTAGGAGCCCTCGGTAGGCAAGTAGTCTCAGATTCTAAATAAACAAGTGGAGACACATACATTTGCTAGTGTTGGTATACTCTGATCAATAAATGTGAATTATCAGACTCCCCAAGAAAGTCTTGCTATACTTTTTTAGCTTGGCTTATATGATTAAAATTAGGCAATTGATACTCTCCAAGTGGTCTTGGAATCCTCTACAAAATATTTTTAAGCTAAAATACATATTCACACAGGTCTTCATTCACCTGGCAGCTGCTTCATATTTTCTACAAAGTGTTGAGGGAGATAAATACAGAAATGGTAGAGGAAGGTAATGTACAAAGATGTATTTAAAAAGTCATAAAGAATCATATTATGAACTATCTACCTAACAAAATACCTATAATTCATATTAATCTGTGTATAAATACTTATATAGTTTAAATGAAATTTTCTCATCCTGACTGACCATGTTCACCTAAGAAACAAAGACCATCTAACTAATCTCTCAAACATCAAACATGTGAAGTTCTCCTTTGAGATGTTGGTCAGGGCTATGTATGAGACCCCCAAAGTATTATAGTCTGGAGCTTTTGCCCTTTGTTATTCCCTAGAGTTGGAAGGTAAGTCCCTACTGATAATAACTATGACACCATGCATTTCAGATACAGAGCCAAGAGAACTGTGAGCTAGAATGGACCTTAAACACTCCTCTGTGAGTACTAGCTTTCATGATACCGTTATGTGCCATACAAGCTTCCAAATGAGGGAAGGAACCGACCGTCCTAAACAGTTATGATGCCTGTGATCCACAACTACCAGCATGGCATGATAACCTTAAGGTAGCACTTACTTGGCTTTGCTTCTCATCGCTGCCCATAGCTACTCATTGCTGCTTAATTTCAAAAGACTCTAGAAAGCATTTTGCTTAAGGTTGTTGCTGCTGAGACTTGCTGAAAATTGCTGCTTAGGTTGGGCTGAGCCCAGTTGGGCTGAGCCCAGGTGATGCCTCTTTTGGACCAGAGGCTGTGTGGGGGCAGCACCTGCTTAATGGGGTTACAACAAGCTCACACAGGCTGAAGAGACCATGGCAACAAGCTGGGGTATGGCAATAGCCATCCTGACACTAGAGCTGAATAGGCACTGCAGCCGCTGCTGATTGCCGTGTTCCCCTTGGTAAATTCCACCTGCTCCTATGTGTGCTGTTTTGGATGGACTGCTGAATAATTGACCCAAGGACTTCCACCTGAGGATGTTTTTGTCTTGGTATCCTTTCTCCTGTGCCTGTGGTTGGTGGGTTGCAAGATGTTTAGACTTATTAATAAATAGTTTAAAGGTATGCCTTCAGTTGCCTTACAGTTACCATTATTGTGACAAAGCACTACAACCAAAGTCACTTAGGGAATAAAGGATTTATTTGACCTATACTTCCATATTACTGTTGATCATCAAAGCAACTCAGAACAGGAGCTCAAACAAGGCAAGAACACGGAGCGCAGAGCTGATGGTGAGGCCATGGAGGCATCCTACTAACTGCTTTTCTCATCAAGGCTTGCTAAGCCTGCTTTCTTTTTTTTTAAATTTATTTATTTATTGCTTCAGGTTACATCTCCATCATAGTGTCCTTTTTCGACCCTTCCCAGTTCTGCCCTCCAACCCTCTACCCACTAATCCTTTCATCTCATTCCTCTGGAGTGGAGAGTTCCTATATAACAGTCCCCTGCCACAGTTCAGCATTCATATGAGGACCAAGAGCCTCCTCATACACTGGGGGCCTACAAGGGACCACCACTAGGGCACAGTGTCTCATTGACAGGAAGAAAAAGTCTATGTTCCTGTTGCCTTTGGTGCATTGGTTGTAGTATAGATATCCTGTATTATAGAGCTAAAATCCGACTATAAGTGAATAGATGCCATGTGCATCCTTCTGAGTCTGGGTTAGCTCACTCAGAATGAGCTTTTCTAGTTCCATCCATTTGGCTGAAAATTGCATAATTTCCTTATTTCTAACAGCTGAAAAGTATTTCATTCTGTAGATGTATCATAGTTTTTTAATTCATTCTTCAGTTGAGAGACATATGGGTTGTTTCCAGTTTCTAGCTATTAAAAATAAGGCTGCTATGAACATAGATGAAGAAACTTCCTTATGATTCAGTGAGGAGTCATTTGGATGTATACCCAGAAGTGGTATGGCTGGGTCCTGAGACAGAGCTATTCTAAGTTTTCTAAGATATCGCCAGACTGACCTCCATAGTGGTTGTGCAAGCCTGCATTCCCACCAGCAATTGAGGAGTGTTCCCCTTTCTCCACAACTTCCCCAGCATGTGCTGTCATTTGAGATTTTGATCTTAGCCATTCTGACTGAGATGGAAACTCAGAGTTGTCTTGAGTTGCATTTCTCTGATGATTTTTTTTAAATACTTTATTTTTTTTTCTTCAAGTTACATCTCAGTAACAAACCCCTCCCTATTCCCCCTTCCTAT
>CAJQZJ010032455.1:1835756-1847842 GCA_907164525.1 Lophiomys imhausi
AAAGAAAGAAAGAAAGAAAGAAAGAAAGAAAGAAAGAAAGAAAGAAAGAAAGAAGAAAATTTTAACCATTCAAATAAAGACATACACAATTTGCAAAGTAAAAAGGGAAACTATATTCAAGAATGAATCAATAATACAGTAAGGAATAAAATGATGTTAGAAGTGGCAGAGTGCCACATTAAAAAGTATACAAGTGCTCCAGCTATTATTTGGGGCTTTTTTTAAAAATGGAATTCAATTGAAAGAACAATTGTGGGGTGGGGTTTATATTTGCAATTAAGAGCCAGTAGAGCTTTGGCAAAAAACCTGACTTCAGTAACCAGCACATCAATAAGGCAACTCACAACTGCCTTTAACTCTACCTCCAGTGTTTCAAGCTGCCCTCTGGATCTGAGAGCAAATCAGTCACATCCTCATAGCTACACATAGACTTATTGATTATTAACAATATAAATCTCATTAAAAAAAACAGAAGGTATAGTTTGGTCAGTAAAGATTAAAGCAGGAGAAATGCTGTGTTTTGATTAGAAGGCTTGGATGATTAAGGTTTTTCTCACAGCACATCTCCATTTCCATAATACAACTCATTTCTCATCAGATTGATTCTCTATTATGTATAGATATGAGAGTATATAGGATTTTTCAACAATAATTGTACAATTAGCTTTAAGGTATTATTATATTTAAAGTTTTAAATAAAATGATCATTAAGGTCCAAAATGGATTAAGAATGGTTTAAGGTATAATATTGTTTGCTATACAAACACAATGAGCTGAGTAGAATATCTCAAACTTTAATATCCCACTAATCCATTATAGAGTAACTCTCACCTCCTTGCACCCAGCAAATCCATATATTCTTGTTTTTTTCCCTAATAAAAAAACAAAATTTTATTTTTGCTGTCCATATATGTCTAAGTGTGCATCCATCTGCTGGAGCATGGATGAACTATCATGAATCACACCTTTAAAGAAAACTTACTTTCCTTTCTCCAGAAGCCACCAATATCCATAGCTCCTTAGTTTGTGAGTCATGAATCCCTTCCCGTTCCATATGTGAGTGTTGACTTGTTTGATCTTGTTATAGATCTTATTCACGGATCCACAGCTGCTGTGAACTCATGAGTGCAGCCACCATGCCATGTCCAGAAGAAACTATTTCAGTTCATCCCTCATCAACTTCTGTCTCTTAAAATAATTCCATCTACTTTTCTGTAGTGTACTCTGATGAGTGTGAAGGAGTACTGTATAGATGCCCCATTTGTGGATGAACACTCCGTATATATGTATTATGTTCCCTTTAAATGGATGTGTCTTTCTAGGTTAATCATCATCCATTGACAGGACAAAAACAAAAAACAAAAAACTTGACCAGAGACTCACACAAATCTACAGGTAGAGAACAATGAATCTAGGGGAAAGTTGATAACTTGTCCAATTAGAAAATGATAGTAGGTTTGCAAGCTCCAATTTTATTGGTTCTTTGTCACATATTGAGCACCAGACAATTGTTTCCTTCTGTTGAGTAGGACTCAAATCCAACCAGAAAGCAACTAGCTAAGCCCATTATAATCTTTGCCACTATTGCACTCATGAGCATGTTTTTCCATGGTAGATGCTGTTTCAGCTCATAAGGTTCAAGCTGAGTAAGACTATTGGTGAGTTTCTTTCTACCAGCAGCCTGTACAGCACTTTCCAGTACTCCATGTGTTAAGAATCAAGAAAGAAACTTCATGTTCAGTACAGGACTGAATTTTTCTTGTCCTGTGACATGTTTGTGATAATTTTATCAATAAGTTTTGCTACAAAGTTCTGGTGGGCAACCAAGAACAGTAGGGATATTCTGAATTGTTTGGGGAGGTTCCAGACACTTTTGGTTAATAACTGGAGAGGAGATAGTCTATATTTTTTACTGAGATTTTTATTTGGAAACCTGTGGATTCTAGGAAGAGGAAACTCTTCTGTTCATGTAATCCCAGTTAAGCAGTTTTTTAAATAATTATATCTTTATCTGTATCTCTACCACTCATACATATATGATGCTTATAAAGCAAGAGGTTTCTATTTCACTGTTAAAGTATTCTTTCAGTAAATTGCCCCCAAAATCCCTTCTTTACACCTTTGTGACATGTTTGTCCATACTTCCACCCCCATTATCACTTTTTCCCCCTCTATATTATCCCCTGTATTCCAGCACCTCCCTGTTTTGATCTTTATTCTGCCTTCTACAGATTGCTAATTTCTAGAGCAATATATTTTACCCATACTACAAATTAATAGGACTCCTAACAGCAGAATCAGGTCTATATCTGATTCTTTTGTCTGTTCTGTGGACTCTTCTCTGCCCATTAAGATGCTTTGTCCAGCCTAGATATGAGGGCTTTTATCTTGAATTACTGTGTCTTGTTTAGTCATTTTTTGAATGTTTATTTATTACTTCAAGTTACATCTCCATCACAGCCCTCTCCCTCCACCCCTCCCAGCCCCACCCTCCTACTCTCTCAATCTTCCCCCCAAATGCATAATTCTTTTTTTTTCCAGTCCAACAAATGGTTCTTTCTCTTATAACTATAAATACAGTACAAAACAACTGAAATAAATAGGACACAATTCTGAGAGTTATATGGCTTAGCATACATTCTCAATGTCCAGTCCATATGTATTTGGCCCCTGACTTTAACATTCTACTATCTAACTATCTCCATGAGTTTAAAGTTCTCTATCTAACTCAGCTTTCATACTAACTTGCATCACAATTTAAAAAACATCTTCTTAGATCCAGAACGCCCTCTTGATTCCTCAACAACTCAAAATTTAACTATGAGACTCTAGCTGTCTATTCTTCAACCACCTCAGAGACCTGAGAGGGATAAATATAATCTGATTATATAGGAAGTGCAGGGCCCGCAGCTTCCAAAACTAAGAAATGACATACCCGTGGCTACCTCGATAATTCCCATTTTCTCTCCATACATTACAGCATCAATCTTCAGCTGTTTGGCCCCATTTCTCTGACAGATATTGATTGTAGAGCAGGAATTATGAAGGACTTACCTACCCTGTCTTGGCAGAGCTAGGCTGTTGACTTACCTGCTTCCAAGTTTTGTCCTTTTTGGACAGCAGTCTGTCTACAGTTGAATCACAGTTTTTTGTTATTTTTTTTTTTTTGTTTTGTTTTTTTTGCCAAGAGATAGGCTTGCCACTAATGATGATGAGCATTGAAGAATCTCCAGTGTGAGATGGTTGAATTAGTTTAGCCATGTTTGATTGCCATCTTTTGGAGGCCTGCTCTGTCTTAAAGAGGAAACAGAGGAGCAGTGGATCTGGGGGAGAGGGGAGGTAGGGAGAGTGTGAGAGTTCAGGGGAAGGAAAACTGTGGTTGGGGTATATCATTAGAGAAGCACCTATTTTTGTAAAAAATTAAAAATTTAACTCTAAAATTCACAACTGTGGACATGAGATGTTATTTCAGCAACCCTAATGTTTACTAACTCCATCTGTTTAGTGACACCTTTCACTTTTGTTAGTGGTGTTTAAACCACAAAGATATAGGAACCACATTTTCATTATCTAATCATCAGTGATAGGTAATGACAAGAATAAAGCTTTTGGGAAAACCATTTCGAAGGGAGTCAGAAGGAGTTTAATCTGCTTTGTCAAGTGCTATTATATTCTGAAAAGTAAGATTGAAGAAAAATGCATAGTTTAGATTTTCCCCCAGCTTCTATGTTATATTGCATGTCAGATTATTTCAGTATTATGAAGCAGCTAGACATCAAATTGCCAAAATTATTTTCTTCATTGATAAATATCTTTACTCTGGATTCATGCATTACTCAACTAATATTTATTGATGGCCCTTTCATATGCTCAGTGAATGTGCCTCCATGCATTTTCATTTCCTTAAAGTTGAGTTAAATTGGATCAATAGAGTATTTTGTTGCTCAACACAACTGTCAACCATTGCTACAAAAGTGTCAGAAAAGCTATGACCTAGAAATTTCTGGTCTTAAACAGTTATTATCTTTCTTTTCACACTGATTGATTTGTTTAACCATGGTTCATAAAAGTTGGGCCCAGCTGGACCTGGCTCCAAACTAAAGTTTGATACTTGTACTTCTCTTATGAAAATTATATTTCTTCACCCATGGAGTGGGCTTACAATTGGAAAGTGTCACTGATAGACAGAGAGTGAGACATTGAATAACTTCCATGGGCAGAGGATGATTTCCCAAGAAGCTACAAATTAAAGGGTAGATTCGGGTCTTTACATTGGGAATGTATGCTAAGCCATATAACTCTTATAATCGTGGCCTATTTATTTCTGTTGTTTTGTATTGTATTTATAGTTATAAGAAAAAGAACCATTATTTGGACTGAAAGGGAGAGCTGTTGGGGGGAAAAATAAATACCTTAAACTAAAAAAAAAAAAAAAAAAAGAAGGGAAGAGGATGGTGGGGCTGAGGGGGAGGAGGGTGGAAGGGTGGGACTGGAGGGGCGAGTAGGGAGGGGATTGTGATTGAGATGTAACTTGAAGAAATAAAAAATAAATTATTAAAAAAAGAAAAGAAATATCATCGATCCATGAAAATGACACCTTTTATCTCAGATCAGTGAGGCAGTAGCTACATTTTATTTTTTTAATTTTTCCCCTTTATTGAAAATAGACTTTTTCCTCATATAATATATCCTGATTATAGTTACTTCTCCAAGTTCCTCCCCACATCTCCTTCCATTCAGATCTACCCCATTTATTTTTCTTATTAGAAAATGAAGAGGCTTCTAGTGGATAATAATAGACTATAATAATAAAATATAAGATAACTTAAGACAAAACAAAAATTAACATATCAGAATATGACAAAAACAAGCAGAGGTAACTGGACCCAAGTAAAGGCATAATAAAAAGAGATCAATTGTTCTCACCTAAGGAATTTCATAAAATCATTAAACTAGAAGTCATAATACACACAAAATGGACTTGTAAGTATAAAGAGAGGAAAGTATACAAATAAAAGATAAATAAAAGAAAAAAAACTAAAATCCATGGCTTGATATTATAAGACAAGGAACCTAGAATGATGTAAACGAGTTCATTTTCATTTGGTCACCTTCTACTGAATGTGCAGCCTACCCTTTAGATTAGTTTCTTTCCCTAGTGAGGTTCCCTGTATTAAAATAAATATTCATTTTCAAGTGGTTACGAATTGTAGATTGCTTCTTGGATAGGTACTAGGAAATCTGTCCACTTCTCCTTTCAGCTCTTTCTGGAAAAACCCTTAAGACCCTATCTGGAATAGAGCCATGAAGGCCCTGTGCTTATGTCTGTGAGTTCATCTATGCAAAAAACTTGTTGATTTAGAGGGTGTTATTTTCTTGATGTTCTCCATCCCTGCTGGTTCTTACAATCTTTCAACATCTTGCTCAGCAAGCTTCTCTGAGCCTTGGGATGGGATGGTGAGTTGATGGAAACATCTCATATTGGGCTGAATGTTTCAAAGTGTCTTGATCTCTGTGTAATTTCTGGCTGTGGGTGTCTATATTTGTTACTATCTGCTGTGGGGAGAAGCTGCTCTGGTGATGGCTGAGCAAGCAAGACACTGATATTGAGTATAGCAGAACGTCATTAGGAAGAGTCATATTATCTCTTTCCTTTCTTTCTTTCTTTCTCTGTTTGTTTCTTTCTTTGTTTCTTTCTTTGTTTCTTTCTTTCTTTCAGTTAGAACAGTAGTATTTGATTTTTACCCTAGTTCCCTTGGCTGTCTAGTCTCAGGTTGTTGGTCAGTGTAGTGTCAAGTAAAGGTTTAATCTTCTGTAGTGGGAATTAAGTCAAATCATATATTAATTGGTTACTCCCACAAATTTGTGCCAACATTATACTAGCATATCTTGAAGTCATAATATCATATTGCAGTTATAATACCTTTGTATATCAAAGAGATTGTAGCAGCATTGGTAAATTTGTTCCTCTTTTGGTATCATGCACAGTATCTTCCTGTAACAAAGATGTTAATCCTTCTGAGTAAAAGTTCTACTTAGGCACCAGTTAGCTATCTCTATGTTCAAGGAATTATGTAGATGCTATTTTTAACAATGAGGTCTGGCTGTCAGTTTGTGGAAACCTGTAGTCTTGACAATAATCTCCATTGTTTGGAGTTTCTTTTGAACAACTTTGATCACATCTCAATTAGACGTAATCCAGTTGGTACTGGAAGCTTCATTTGGTGGCAAGAGAAGGCTGGTTGTGGCACTGACTCCACCGTATTTGGGAATTTCATTTAGATTCTCTTCATATATTTATATATTTTTGGAAGCTGAGACTGCATTAACCAAATACACCCAATTCTACATGACTATCCCCATATTTTCTCACTCAACCCCATCTTCATTCACCTTTTTCACTTTATCCTCCCTTTTCAGTCTCCCTGAACCATCCATCCATAACCATATATTTTATTTTCCTTTCCTGGGGTGGGGTGAGGATGGGAATGTTGTTTTTCTTTCCTCAGATGATGTGACAAGAGCTGTACCCAAGCTTTACTAATACATGGCTTGGGTTGAGTCTAGAGCATTTCTATCTAACTATTCCTAACCTAGGCCTTGAAGCTTCAAGCCTCCTTACATTCTAATCTCCCACAAATTTGTACCACCATTTCCATAGCATATCTTAAAGTCATAACATCATATTTCAGTTATAATACCTTTATATGTCAAAGAGACTGTTCCCTAAATAGAAATTTTACCCTGAAGGACTAACATATTGACTTTAAGATATGCTAGTGCAATTGTGACACAAATTTGTGGGAGTAATCAATCAATATCTGATTTGACTAAGGCCTACTATGGAAGATTGAACTTTTGCTTGACATTACTTGGCTGACCAACAACCCAGGAGGAGTAGACAGCCAAGGGAACTTTTTATACCCCCTCTTCAAGCTCAGAATTTAAATGTTTTAGGTTTCAGCCACCAGGACTTACTATTGAGAAAGCTCATCCTTTCTAGTTGTTTCTGTACCCAGGATGACTGTTTCAACTCAGCTTTTCTGGTTCAAAACTCCTCTCTAAGCTTAATTATTCAAACTCTCTGGTCTCACCTTCTCACTGAATTGCTCTGTTTGGAAAAACTGCCTCTGAACTCCATGAATTAAACTGCACTGATGCACTAACTGCACAAACTTAAAAGAACTCAGCTGAACTCAACGAGATTCATCTGACCTGCACCGAACTGAACTTTCCTTTCTTTCGCTTGAATGCTCTTAAGTAGCCTCTCTTTCTTGTCTATTCTTGTGACAGTTAGATGTATACTATCTCTGACTCATTCTGTCAAATCTGTCTCTTTTTCATCACGTTGTCTATATTGCAACAGGGCAATGAAGACTTAGAATGTAATCCCTTGCCAGAGTAGCCATGTTGCTGGATTAAAATTCCTCTACATGGATATTTCTCCCCTATTTCACCAGTCCCTTATTCTATAAATAACCTCTGTGGTTCCAGAGATTGTAGCTTGGTTATCTTTTGACCTGAGAGCTAACGTCCACTAATCAGGGACTACCCAAAACATTTATCCTTCTATATTATGGTTATCTCATTCAAATGATTTTTTTTAAGTTTCATCCTTTAATTGGAGAATTTAATTAATTATTCTTGGGTTTTTTTCTTGTTTTTATTTTTGTTTTTTTTTTTAATGAATGAGTATAACTCTGTTTTGTAAATTTAGCATATTTTCTTATCCATTCATCTGTTGAGGGATATTAAAGTTAACTGCAAGTTTTGCCTGCTATGGAGATACCAGCAGTGAACTTGAATGAGCAGTGTCTCTGTGCTAAAACTTAGTATCCTCTGTGTATATAACGAACAATATTTGAGCTGGATCTTCATGTAGATTGATTCTCATCTTCCTGAAAAAAAAAACACAATGATTTTCTTAGTGTGTGTGCAAGTTTTTACTCCCACAAGCATGAGTTGTCACTTATATTAGTCTTAGTCATTCTGTGTGTATAAGATAAAAATCTCAGAGTATTTTTATTTGCATTTCCATGATGACTAAGAATGTTGAACATTTCTTTAAATGATTCTCAGCCATTCATTTTATTCTTTTGAAAATTCTCTCTTTAGTTCTGTACCCAACTCTTTAAATTGGGGTATTTGGTTTCTTGATATCTAGTTTTTTGAGTTCTTTATATATTTTCTATATTAACCCTTTATTAAATAAACGGTGGCTGAAAATATTTTCCCACTGAATAGGCAGGAGAGAAATAATTGTACTATAAAAAAATCAAAAGAAGAGAAGCTCACTCATACATGACCACCACCAACATCAATATAATAGCAACTAACAATCACTGGTCATTAATATCTCTCAACATCAATGAACTGAACACCCCCCAAAAAAATTACACAGGCTAATAGAATGGATTTGGAAATGAGACCCATCATTTTGCTGCATACAAGAAACACATCTCACCAACAAAGATAAATTTTACCTCAGAAGAAAGGGTTAGAGAAAGGTTTTCTGAGCAAATGGACCCTAGAAGAAAACTGAAGTAGCCATTCTAATATACAATAAAATTAATTTTCAACCAAATTTAATCAAAAACAGTTAGGGAAGGTTACTTCATACTCATCAAAGAAAAAAATTCACCAATATGACATCTCAGTTCTGAGCATCTATGCCCCAAATACATGGGCACCCTCATTTGTAAGAGAAATATTACTAAATACTACACACTCTGATCCCTACACACTAATAGTGTAGATTTCAACACCCTATTCTCACCAATAGACAGATCATTGAGACAGAAACTAAACAGAGAAATAATGAAACTGACAGATGTTAAGAATCAAGTAGACATAACAGATATTTACTGAACATTTCATCCAAACACAAAAGAATGTACCTTCTTCTGCACATCTCACAGAACCTTCTTCAAAATTGACCATATACTTGGTGGCAAAGTAAACCTCAACTGATACAAGAAATTTGAGATAACCTCTTGTATTTTATCGAATCACCATGGATTAAACAACTTGAACAACAACAGAAACAACAAAAAGCTTATACACTCATGGAAACTGAACAACTCTCTACTCAATGACCACTGGGTCAGGGAAGAAATTGAAGACTTCCTAAAATTCAATGAAAATGATGGCACAACATACCCAAACTTATGAGACACAATAGAAGCAGTACTAAGAGGAAAATTCATTGCACTAAGTGCCTTCATAAATAAGTTGGAGAAATCTCATACTAACAACTAAATAACACTCCTGAAAACTCTAGAAAAAGAAGCAAACACTCTCAGGAGGAATAGACGGAAGGAAATAATCTAACTCATGGCTGATATTAATGATTTAGAAACAAAGAATCAATGAAACCAAGATCTGGTTATTCGAGAAAATCAACAGGACAGATAAAACCTTAGTCAAACTAATTAAAACACAGAGAGACAATATTGAAACCAACAAAATCAGAAATGAAAAGGTGGAGGTAACACCAGGGGTACTGAGTAGATCCAAAGAATTATATGATCTTTGTTCAAAAGCCTACACTCAACAAAATTGGAAAACCTAAGTGAAAGGGAGAATTTTATTAAAAAGGTAAATCAAGATCAGGTAAACAGGTGAACTTGTCCTATATCCCCTAAGGAATTAGGAGCAGTGATTAAAAGTCTACCATCAAAAATAAGCCCAGGCCTAGATAGTTTCAGCACAGAATTCTACCACACTTTCAAAGAAGAGTGAATACCAATGCTACTCAAACCATTCTACAATATGGAAACAGAAGGAACATTGCCAAACAACTTCTGTGAGACCACAGCCATTCTGATACCTAAACCACACAGCGACCCCATGAAGAAAGATAATTTCAGACCAATTTCCTTTATGAACATTGACTCAAAAATACTCAATAAAATACTCACAAACCAAGGCAAGTTGTTGATTTCTGTGAGTTCAAGGCCAGCATGGTCTAGAGAATGAGTTCCAGGATATCCTGGGCTACACAAAGAAACCCTGTCTCAAAACAAAACAAAACAAAAAAACACAAACAAACAAAATTAAAACAAAACAAATATAAAAAAGAACTCAAAACAAACAAGCTAACAAATGAAAACCTCATAAACCAAATCCAAGAACACATTATCAAAAATATCATCCACTGTAATCAAGTAGGCTTTATCCCAGGGATGCAGGGGTCGATTAATATACAAAAGTCCATCAGCATAATCTACCACATAAAATAGAAAGAAACAAACAAACAAAAAAAAACCAAACAAACGAAAAGACTACTTGATCATCCCTTTAGATGCTGAAGAAGCATTTGTTAAAATACAACAGCTCTTCATGATAAAAATCTTGGAGATATCAGGTATACATGGCCTATGTCTAAATATAATAAAGGCAATATATAGCAAGCCAATAGCTAACCTCAAATTCAATGGAGAAAAACATAAAGAAATTCCTGTAAAATCAGAGATAAGACAAAGCTGCCCACTTTCTCCATATCTACTCAACATAGAACTTGAAGTTCTAGGGACTCGGAAGATGGCGGCGACCTACACTGACGCATTCTGAACACGGGGAAAAAAGAGCCATAAAAAACACAGAGATATTGGGCACTGTGCAAAAACCGGAGGGGCTAGACTCCCCCCGGAACACTCACAGCTCCCAAGGGACTGTTAAAAGTCCCAGGGCAAGGCTCTCCCCATCTCTCACAGACACGGAGGCCACTAAACGCAGGATTCGGGAACTCCCATTTGGTGAGGCACCTGGTAAGATCGATCCCAACTTACAGCAGGCAGAATCAGGGTCCATTTGGCCATAGATCGCTGTCCTATTGGGCTCCCCACACTTCAGGTTGAACTTATACCCACTTAGAAAAGGTTGCGAGATAGTGGAAGCCTTAGCAAGGAACAAACAGGGGGCTCAGCGGGTGGTCCGCAGCTGCTAGTGAAGCAGGAGGGCGGGAGGTTTCGAGAGAGCTCAGGAAGCAGGGAACACAAAGGCAGGCGGGAGGGGCCAAATCTCGCACACACACTATAGCTGGGGAGAGAGTACGGCAGGCAGGGACAAATCCCCGCCAGTCCACGGCAGGTCATCTGGGGAGAGAGACAGGCGTGGGTGGGGCCAGGGGTCCTTGCACCCACGGCGGAGCTGCTGGGACGAGAGGTGCACTCAGGCAGCCGGAGGATCCAGGGGATCCGCAGCTGCTCCTGAAGCAGGAGGGCGGGAGGTTCCAAGAGAGCACAGGAAGCAGGGAACACAAAGGCAGGCGGGAGGGGCCAAATCTCGCACACACACTATAGCGCAGTTGGGGAGAGAGTACGGCGGGCAGGGACAAATCCCCGCCAGTCCACGGCAGGTCATCGGGGGAGAGAGACAGGCGTGGGTGGGGCCAGGGGTCCGTGCACCCACGGCGGAGCTGCTGGGACGAGAGGTGCACTCAGGCAGCCGGAGGATCCGGGGCTTGGGGTACCCACCGGACCCGTGGCGGCGCAGACAAGAAGGGAATTAGGCACAGGGTCCAGCCCTGTGACGAGAAGACTAGAGAGAAACCAGAAATCGGGACCATAGCTGTATCCTGGAAAATCCAGACATATCAGGTGTGGAGCCAGACCCTGTCAGCCTCCGGGACGACAAACAAAGCCCACAGAATCTGTGCCTGGGCAAACAGGCCCATACCATCAGAACCATTACAGGCTGATAACTCAAAGTGCAACATAGAGAAGTCTGAATTGGGAGCAGTGAAACAATCCTGGTCCATTATTCACAACCTGGGAATAGGCTGCACCAGATCACAGTGCCTCTGGCCATTAAAACCACAGTGACCTTGAAATCCCCCTGTAAGCAACGACAGATAGCCAAGTAACTCGTCCCCTGCACCAAATCATCCACTGTGGTTCCAAGCACAGAAAACAGACAGCTAAATGCATTCAATGGCGAAAGGTCAAAAAAAAAAATAGAAATCAAGGAATTATGACTCCAACAAAGCAGAACCACCCTAGCTCATCCAATTTGGATGACCACACACCAACAGAAACACATGAAAACATTGACAATTCTGCAGTATGGAAAGTGATAGAGTCCCT